>CAIGRL010267190.1:0-16605 GCA_903798325.1 Fraxinus xanthoxyloides | reverse complement strand
TACTGATTTGTGTGTGTGTGTGTGTGTGTGTGTGAATATGTAATTGAAAATGAGTACGTAGAAAAAAAATTTAAAAATAATGATTGTCAAACATGGGCCAAATTAAAACTTCATTAGAAATCATAAAATAATAGGCATATTTTGTGTCGATGTTTCAAAAAGAAATAATGTCTCTTCGTAATCTAAATTAATATTCAATCTTCTGTTTTTAGTTTCTTGCTTGGATGACTTCCTTCATTAATCTCCTTTGTATTCACCTTGTAAACTTCTTCGAAAATCAATTTCTTGTGTGCTCTTTCTTCTCTTTTATTTTCATCTATCTTCATCAAGAATTTAAACTCTTTATCTTCCGACAACATTAGCTTCTTGTAATATTCACATAATTCCTTTTTGTTGGACTGAGGGGAACATACCAAAATATGTTTTACAAATATGAGTTAATCACCTAATTTTAGTGGGAAGCAATATGATATGTTGAAAACACAAAATTTAAATTATATTTTTACCTTGAAAAAGAGTTTCAGCATATTCAGTCATAGTACATCATATGAAAGATTCAGTAATATCAAAGATCGTGACATAAACTTATTGATTACCGCCTGAAACTATTAACTGGAGCAAATATTTTTTAGTAAAAGCAATTTTCATAATTTCACAACTTGTACATGTGACAGTTTTTTTATTCGCCTCTAAGTAAGCTCTTGCACCACACCCATTACATATTTCATATGATGGATTGTTCTTGTTTTGAAACCTTTAGATATTGCCTACTAAAGTACAATACATTTTAATCACACTACTTGTAACAATATCATATAATTTTATAATATCAGCTTCCATCATCCTTTTTGTGGGCTCCAATAGCTTGTAAAGCCCTCCACCAAATAGCAATTTTTTAGTGATGTAAGAAAAGAAAAAGACAATAAATAATTTCTCAGTTATCTGAAAATTTGCCTAGACATAGTAGTAATGTAAATATAATCATGATGACTGAATAAATCATGTTCACCTATTTTTAATGGCGTTAGTTTCTTGAGTAGTCAATTGATCTCAAAGACACTAACATTTGAAGTGAAGATGTTTAGTACATCTCTTTGATAAACATCCATAAGAACACGTGATAGATTAATGATTTTAGCATAGAGTTCATTTTAATATGATAATAAAATAATTACAAAGTATGTCATTCGTTATAACTTGTTTTCAGATTCAAAGTTGCAATAATTGGCATTTCAAAAACAATGTCTTCTGTAAGCTGCTTCCTTTGTTGTTAGCCAAATCTTTCCACGAATATAATTCATTGTATTACACATGTATTAAAGACAAAATTGTTAAGTAAATAATATTATAAAGTTTATCATTGATTTTATTTGAATAAAAAAATATTTGTTTGATTTTATGGATGATGTTTACCCACGGACAAGAAAATTATTTCCCCTCTTTTCGTTCTTTCACTTAGCCTCTTAATGTTGATGATAGATGCATGTTTTATTTTGATTACCAACCCTATAATATCTGAAAGAAAAGAGGAAAAAAATTAAACAAAAAATAATTCATTGGCTAGTGAACAACCTTAGATATCACGGATTTCTACTCCATTGCTTTCACTAAATTGATGGGGAGGTTGGTTAGATTTCAATAAATAGCAATTAATAAAATAGGAGCTGATTATAAAATGTGGGTAGAGTCGTTGGAATTTTGAAACTAATATTTAGTAAGACTCTCTAAACATGATTGTAAACTATGCATTTGACTGAAATGTATAATTATCGATCAAGATATCTCCTCCAGGGAAATCTTGTACTTCATTAAATTGAAGAAAGGGGTTTGATATTGTTGTGTTAATTATGCTCAAAATATCTTAGACCAATTGTTGGGAATTCAAGAATCGCGTATTGCTCGATACCACTTGATATGAAACCAATCATTGAATTGAGATGTTGAAATTATGTGACATAATAATGAAGTATAATCACAAGTAAAAGAATAAAAGAAAACAAAAAAAATATAATGGATGAATCAGGAGATTTTATTGTACCAGAAATAATGAAGATGAAGAAATATTACAATGTTCACAAAAGTTAGTAATCACTTTTCTCGCACATCATAAAATTGTATATAAAGCCTAATATTTATAGAGAACATGTAAGGGACGTCCAATCCCTAATAGATTAGTTGTAGTTGAAGTAGAATACCACAAAAATGTTAAAACGTGAAAAGGGTTTGGGCCAGATATTCCTGTCGCTCGAGCGCCAGGCTTGCGACAGTCGAGCGACCAAATCTCGGGAGAAAACTTGCAGGTGTTTCTCGAGCGGCCAGCTAGCAGAAATGTGGGACTTTTCTTCTCGGTCCACATCTTCAAGTCTAATACAAATTTCAACTCTCAATAGGGCTTTCAAATAGAATTTCGACTTGAATAAGACTCCAATAATATTTCAAACTGAGTTCCTCTCGACGTGCACTACAATTAGAACTTTTCAATTATTTTAACAAAGAATTCGGGTCACGTCCAAATTCTAACAGATATCTTATTATATATATGTTCAATAATCTCTTCCACCTCAGTTGCCATTGTGAACAACAATTGATTTCATCATTTACATTTCGATAATTCTCATTGACTGATCTCACGCTTCCATTTCGCATAACGTATGATTTTTCCTTTTCGATTAGAACATCAAAATTTTCACTTGCATCATTGAATAACGTGGCTTGAATTTTATATCTCTGAAAAGCAAATACTATGTTACTTCTAATATATAATGTAATTACGAAACAAATAGTCGTCGTAGTAGTGGACATTACTTTTCTATTAGGATGAGCCTCAAAATATTAAAATCTTCACACTATTAGAATAAGATTTGACCAAACCCTTTCTGACTAATGTCACTTTAATAGATCATTCACTTTCATTTGCCAATAAATCTCTTATAACCTTTGATTCCATGATGCGGGAGCAACCCCAATTTGGCTTAAACCTCTCTTTTGATATGTTAGAAAGAAAATCAAAATATTTGATGAATGAAATGAAACAATAACCAATTTGTGAAACCAATTTAAATGGTTGAGGAAGTCAATTAAAATAGTCACTCAATTTACCATTTTGATCTAAATATGAGATAAATGAAAATCTTTGGAAATAAATGTTAATTATTATACAAGCACGTAAATAGTGAAATTCATACTTAAACATAAGTATTAGAATTACAACTAAATGCATAAATGAAATAAATGGTGAATACGATACATAAATTAACATGAATGTTAATTAATTTAGAATTAATATCATAGAATATCTATGTGACAATGAATGTTAAATCTGTTATACTAAATGAATATAATTTAATATCTAATTAAGTGAAATTAGATGTTAATTAGCATACATGGATTGAATAATGAATTGCATTTTCGAATATGAAAATCTAATTAACTTATAATTAGAATTAATAATACTCAAATGTATAAATTAAAATGAATATCAATTAAATGAATTTGAATGTTAATTAATTGAGAATTAAATATATGCTAAAAATGAAAAGTAATGTATTATTGAAATAATTGAATTATAGTAAGACTGGAATGGTCCAAAAAATGATTATCACTTGATGTGATATTTAATGTACTAGTAGTAAATACGTGCATTACACATCTTATGTATCAAATGAATGATATGCCTAATATTTTTGGAGTATCAATACTGTTTTTTAAAGTAATTGAGCTAATTTATACTATTAAAGAAAAAATTAAAATTGTATACACGCGCGCGCGCGCGCACACACAAACACAACAGAGCTTGAAAATTACTTCCCTGGAAACATTATAAACCAATAACGTATTAGTCTAATAGTGAAACTTCTGTGAGAAAAGTATTGACTAATTTTGACATTATATAATACATTCTCATCATACATATTTTGTTTTAAAACTTCAACATGGTCATTTTTATCGATGTAGATCTCAATAGATCTTTTTCGATATCGATACTTTTATTATACACTATTTTTCAAATACATTCAGTTGTCTTATAAAGATATGATCATAATCTTTGTTTGGTGACATCAATTCTACAAATATGAAAATAAATTTAAGATATGCCAGGAAAAATGTACATTAATAATTAACAAAACAGAAAAATTAATATTTTTATATTGAACAGACGATATGACTCATGTTGTTGATCTATTGATGAATCAAACCTTGTTTCTGTTAGTATTTTCGACGATGGTTTATTCATTTGTGATGTTTTTAGTATAAAAATAAAAAAGTCATTGATATGTTAATTTAATAATTTATTTATCAATGTTGGAAAAAATCATACAGCAAATATAGAACATATCATACAAATTTAATATCATATAACACATGTCTTTATCAAGAATGTGATTGTAATCAAATACCATTATGATGTAGCGACATATGCTAAATATAATTAATACTTCAAAATTTATTTAACACTGAAAATTGGGTAAATATGAAAAAAAAAAATCTCAATTGAATTTATTTAATATAAAAATCAGTTAAAGACCAATACAAAGTGGTTGTTGTTCACATTTAAATGAAATCCTAATTGCCAAAGTTCAATATAATTGTACATATTCTAATGGCCCCTCATCTTTTCTAAAAGTAATTATTAAATCATATTTTAATAAATAATAAGACAACTAAATGAAAACTATAAAATTAAAAATATTAAAATATAAATCGTCAAGCCAAATATGAGTTACACCGATGAAAAGCGATCTGACATATTGATATCGAGCCAGAGATGACTCCACAAATTCATAAATATGAATAAAAAATAATACATATTTGTATGAATATGAAGAGACAATCATATTG
The DNA here is from genome assembly GCA_903798325.1 of Fraxinus xanthoxyloides. Taxonomy (NCBI): domain Eukaryota; kingdom Viridiplantae; phylum Streptophyta; class Magnoliopsida; order Lamiales; family Oleaceae; genus Fraxinus; species Fraxinus xanthoxyloides. The sequence goes on along the minus strand of CAIGRL010267190.1, from coordinate 11,766 downwards.
TTGGGTTGCCACATGCTTTGGACGCCCCAAACAGATGTATATATACAATTAAAATGATTCGTGGTAAGAGATAAATCCATAAATATGAATAAAAAAATAATGCGTATTTGTATGAATATGAAGATATAATATTGTTGGGCTGCCACGTGCTTTGGACGCCCCAAACGGATGTATATATACAATTAAAATGATTCATGGTAATAGATAAATCCAAAGTAGAAATTTCATATAATTAAATTCACGATATTAGAAATTAAATTGAAATGCGAACCAAACTTAACTGATCGAAAAAAAACTTGACAACACTCATCAACTTATAAGTAGCTTATATTAATCATTTCGAAGCTTTAGCCCACGACAAATTGCTTCATTGACAACAATTCTTATCTTTAGCCCACAATAAATTGCTTTCATTGACAACAATTCTAAAATGAGAAATGCTAATTTTTATAGCTATAATAATCTTAATTATGTTTATTACATAGTGTATGTACTAACATGAAGCAGCCCTAGATCTCCCCTTCATTTATTTACATTAATTATAAAAATACTCATATCTCATTCCCTTTCACACACTTTCCATTGGCAGAAAATTTTAAACAAGTAGCCTCAACATGCTCTCCCTATCTTTCTTCATCATACTTTCTCTATGTATATAAGAGTTTTTAATTTGTTAATGTTGTGTGTGGATAATTTAGAATTTCGACACATATTATAATTTTATAATAATTTATTTGGTTTCATACAACAATAAGAATAATGAAAAATAATTGAAAACTTAAATGTGAAAACAAGCAAAGATTATAAATGTTTATTGCAGTGTTAATATTGTATAGTTAGCCCCTGTTTGGCTCACATNTTAATTATCAATTAATTAACATTCATATTAATCTACATTCAATGAATCTTGATCTACATGAATTTAGTGTTATTATAAATAAATTTATTTATATTCATGAATCTTGAAGTTTTAATGTGTGTTTAAATTCATGCATTAACAATTAATTCTTATGTACTAAATGTAGTATAAAAAGATTGCTCATTCGTAGTATTTCATCATAACAAAAATATAAGTTAAGTTTTGAAAGTACAAATTTCTTCTTTTAAATTTTTATTCTAAATTTTATTTTTTTTAATTCATTTGAGAGTCATCAACTCCTTATAAATTTAGCCCCCGTTTGTTTCTCATTGAAATTCTCGTTCTCATTCTTCTACTCATTTTCAAGCACACATTCTTTAATAAAATAATATTTTCTATCACATCAATAATTTTTCCTTCTTTTTCAACAACACATTTTCCATCAATTCGCTATTCCAAAATATATTCTTCCAAAATAATATCCATCAAACACACTCTTAATAAAAATCTTAGTGGGAATATAATTACGTTATCATTTGGTATTCCATTTTTATCTAAATATATGTATCACTGGGATTCATATGTAACTACCAATTAAAACGATTTTTAAATTAGAGAAAATGTAACATAAAATTAAAATTTTATCAAATTATATAGTAATATTATGTATATATTAATTTTATTACATTAAATATATTATTTATTAATTAGGATATGTGTGAAATGACCAAATGAAACAGTCATTTAAACAAGGAATACAAATGTTATTTTTTAAAACTGACCAATTCAATCGAGAGAAGAAATGTACGTTATATTTTTATAATAAAAGTTGTTAATAATATATATTAAAAGATTAATTAGAAAATTATTGACAAATGGAATTTTTTTTTAATTTCATGTTATATATATTGAATTAATGTTATTAGTTAATTATTAACAAAACTAAAATTAAATAAAGTGTATATTGTATATAACTAAATATGTAAGGGTAAATTAGGTATTCAAAAGTTTCTCCCCAATCATTCCTTTTAATATAGGGTAATGACATTTCTACCACAGAATTTATTAAGTGCGCCACAATTTTTAATTTTTCTCTTATTTACTTAAATAGCCTTTAGTAAAATTACATAATTCGGATTAATGTACTTTTAATTAATCACACCACATTATAATTACACCACAAATCTAAATCTAATTTCTTCTTCTTCTTTTCTATAATTGCTAGAGATTATAAATAAACTGATCACTTCTTTTTGAAAAATTAATTTGCACTAATTAAGTTTGAATCTCAATTAAAAGTTGACCAACTCCCAAAAGCATGAAGAAAAATCATTCCTAGAAAATCATGAGCAAATTAGTATTAAAAAAGGAAGAAAATAAAAACTGTACCCATACTATGAAATTCCAATTGTAATCCTCCAAATCGTTGAGGTTGCTTTAAACACTAATAACCCTATTCAATTCCTTAAACAAAGCCCTCTAAGTTGAAAACTAGATATTATATTAAATTGGACCTGAGTATGCAAAGGTTTTAGAAAGAAAATAGGATTGGGAGCGAAAAATTATTTGTTCATTTGGTAAATATGTATGTATTTGTGAGTTGAGTAATAATTACTTTCATTATCCCATCTTCTTTTATTAAGTTTCCATATATTTCATTGACTCATATGAAATTAAAAATCAAGTTTATTGACAAAGAAATATAGACCCATTTATTTGAAATCAAGTTTTCTTCTTTTTCTTTATCTTCCCATTCTTTAAAAAAAAATAGCGTGAATAAGAAGAAAACCTTATCCATTTCTCTTGATAATGTGGATGAGAAGAAATGGGTAAGGTTTTCTACTTCTTTTCTTGTCCAATCCATATATCCATGGATGCACGCAATTTAAAAAGTACATAGTTGAAAGAAATGTCTAGAAGAAAATAAAAAGATGAAGTTTAGTAGTGGTGTATTTATTAAAACCCAAAAAAAAAAAAATCTTTATTATTTTTATTAAATTAGGTATATAATTGTAAATTCATTTTGGTGTATTTATTAAAATTATGTTTTAATTGTGGTGTGAATATAATGTGATGCACTTAATAAATGTTGTGATGTTAATATAATTACCCTTTAATATATTGAAGATAATGAAATTTGAAAATTACAGCAAAGAAACTCTTCAAAGGAAAGTCTTACACGCTTGCGAATAAAAATTAATATAATATTAAAAAGATTAATATAGAAAATTATTCACAAATGGAAAAGATTTTTTTATTTTTTTTAGTTTCATGTTAAATATATTGAATAAATCTTATTAATTAATTATTAACAAAACTAAAATTAAATAAGAATATATTGGGTATAGAGTTAAATATTTAAGTTAATTATTAAAAAATTAAATTAAATGAATGTATATTAAGTATATAGTTAAATATGTAACTGTTTAGGGTATTCAAAAATTTCTCATCAATCCTCCCTTTTAATATATTGTAGATTATCTAAATCATTAGATTAATTTAAATTAAATAGTGAGATCTTTTGTCAAAACTATTTGTAGGGGGAATGCTCCCCCATGATAAAAAGGTACATATAAATTGTTACACATCACTATCGAAGCTCTTAGTGGGAACTAAATTGTAGTCCACGTGGAGACATGAATCAGATTTGACAAAGTCAACAAAAATCCAATTGGTCAAAATAAAGAAGTCAAAGAAGAATTTGATGCCCTTTGTTCCGAAACACTTTTTAGCCGAAGCCCTCGCTCCATCAAAGCTCCCTTTAGTCGAAACACTCAACCTATCCAAAGCTTCTTTTAGGCCGAAGCACTTGTTGTCTTTCAGAGGACGTGCACGCAATCTATGGAATGATTGATGTAACCTTTATAATAATGAATATCAGGATTGTCGACATAGGGTATAGGGTGACTGACTTGTTGTCAATATATTAAATGCATAGCAAACTATGTGATGTAAGACTTCAGCCAGGGAGATGAGACAACGTGGTTCCTATCCAACGGCAATCACCTCGGCCATAACTCTATGAACAAGTAACCCTGGTAACATTTGTTTCTAATGCAACTCTTTACACTTGAAAAACACATTCAACTTTCTCTCTTGTCCATTCCATGCTTGAGCTAAGTTGGTTTTTTTACTTTGATGGAGTTCTTTATGATTATTTGCTTGTTTGCAATCATATTTGATCATATCGTCGGTATTTGAACATTTTGGTCCCTTGTCGTAAAATATTTCTTACTTCTATAAACACCACCCTTCTCCGTTCAGATCTCTGGTCAAAACGTGTTGAAAATTGCTTGCGTGGACATGTGTGAGCCCAGCCACGTAACCATTACGGAAAATGGGATCAACAGATTGCTACCATCTATGGGAAAACCACACATTCAACTACGGAAAACACATGGAAAAAGATGGGAAGGAGATATATTTTAGGAATTTCTTGCATATGAAGAAAAAGGGTTGTTTTCGAATAAAGAACCACCAAATATTAAAAAATGAACCGTTTGTTGGAGGAATATCATTTGTATAGAAAAAAGCCAAGTTACTATTGGAAAGAAAACATTACTATGAGTTCTGAAAATGAAGAGTCAGTGCCTAGGAGATCTAGGGAACACCTTGAGGAAGGACAACCCTCACATCCTGTTCTAGCAACTCGCCATCGATTTCATCGGCAACACCGACGATGTGGATCAAGAGGTGGGTCCTAAATAGTTTCAAGACTCACCACGGAGGTGGCTACCTATGCAGCCCAAGGAAATTTTTTTTTTTTTTCACAACACTTCACAAGGGGATTACTATCATGGAGAAGATGAGGTCCAAAGTCAAATGGCTGACCAACATTATACTAAGGAGGAGGTGACTCAAGAGAGTGAAGTTAATTTTGATACGTCTACCAACTACGTCACTGACCGACCCAATGAGGTTCCATTCAAATTTCGTCCAAATTACTAACCGAAAGACATGCCTTAGAGATCTATAAGTGTTTTTGATAGGTTAAACCCTCAAAAGGCCTAGAATTAGACAAATTGAACCTTCCTTTGCACCTAGAAATAGGCAGCGGGGGCAACCTCAGTTCGAAAGGCAAAATGAACCTATTTATGGCAATTTGCAATCCTCTACCTAGGAATATTCATCAAAGGAGGGGAAAACATGCCAAAATCAAGCAGGACATTCCAAACCACCTCGGGGACCTCAAGTCAAAGAAAACGAAGACTCTAACGGACCACAAAGGTCTTGTGACCTCGATGATGATGATGAGATTTGTCATTATCCCAGGGAATTAGGGATGTCTTTATCCCAAGCCATTTCGTGCTTCCCAAAATTTTCGAGTACTATGGAAGAGGTGATCATGCGAGGCAGTTCAACAACTTCAAACCCCACATGAGCCTATGGGGTTCAACTCTTGTTGTAAAATGTAGAGCCTTCAACTTGACCCTATGTTGGGGTAGCTGAAGTGTGATACACTAGGCTTCCAAAATGGAGTATTAGAAGCTTGCCCGATTTCAAAAAAACTTTCCTTAAGAGTTTCCCAACAAGAAAAGAGGGCGAAGGACCAATACAACGCCTCCAAGATTTGAGGCCGCAGCAATGCGAGTTTTTGAAGAGCTTTTTATATTGTTTTACTGATGAAATGACCTATTGCATGCAAGTAACCATTAGAGAAGCACTAAAGGGAGAGCTAGATATGAACTCCATTTTTTAGAGAAACATGTAAAATAAGGATCCTACCAGTTATGCCACCCGACTAGAAATGATAAGGCAGAAGATCATCAATAAAAGATTAAAGATCATCGTGATAGGGCCAATCGTGGACTTCCACCTCCTTAGAGATAATGAGGAAGAGGTCCCACCTTCTATTTAATCTAACATCAGGTCAGACTATCAACCACCCTCTACCTAGGGCAAGAATTGGCTGTAGAATCATTGAATGCAGTAGAACCCCCACTGTTCATTCATACCCAGGAAGGTCTGGCCAACAGTTCCACAAACAGCAAGGGATAGAGGGCGAAACTCTGAACCTATATATAGGGATGAGACATCCCTCTATTGTACTTACCGTAACTCCCATAGCCGTAATACAGCTGACTGTAAGGACATTGCCTCACATCCATAATCTAGTAACTAAAGAAGCAACAAACGCCTACGAAGAGACACACATCTTAGGCAAGATCGACAACCTAGGAGGGTCAAGGACAAGCGTCCCTTTCAAAATGACTCTCATTGGAGACGAGAAAGTGATAAGAAGAGGCCTAGAGAAGGTCAAAGGCAAAGGAAGATCCTTCCAGCTAACACTGGCTGCGAACCTATTTGAGAGATTGACACAATCTTTGCATGTCTGTATATTGGGGAAAAACTAGAAATGAATAGAGGAACTATGCAAGAGAAGCTAGAGCTTTATAGTCAACAACAGCCGATTCTAAATTCAGAGAGGGTTTTAACCCATTAATTTCGCACAAGACGATGCAGTTAGCTTACATTATCCACATTGTGACGCCTTAGTGGTATTGATCGTTGTGGCACAAAACAGTCTTAAAAGATGTTAGTGGATAATGGAAGTTCGGTCAATATCATATTTGGAACAACCTTTGACAAAATAGAAGTGGACTATGAGCTCTTCCTATTATGGCTTCAATGGTGATAGCATCATTTCGAGGAAAAAATTCACTCCAGTAGTGGAGATGGGAACGACACTATGGCTGCTCATCATTTTATAGATTTTTTGGTAGTGGAGAACCGTTCTAACTACCATGGGGTGCTAGGAAGACAGATGTTGAAAGAACCATGGTCTGTTACGTTCATTCACCTCGTGTATGAAGTTCCTTACTGAGAATAGCATCGCTACTGTTAGAGATGACCAAATGATTGCAAGAGAGTGTTATTTGAACTCCCTTGGGAGGGTAGAATCTAGGGACGTCAATGTAATTTTGATGGACATTGAAATGAACGACGCTATTGAAAAAGGAAAATGCGTTGAAATGGTAGACATTTTTGAAGAATGGGTTGTTTTTGAAGTAATAACAACCCCTAAAAAAGGGGAAAGCTACTGAAGAAGTGGCTAAATTTGATAAACTGAATCCTCGCATAATTGATTGAGAACTTCAAACAGCCCCAGTGGAAGAGTTCTAAAGTTTTCCAGTAGATCCCTGAAATCCCTCCAAATCCTTGCAGTTTGGAAATGATCCGCCCACGGAGATTAAGGAAAAACTGAAACGCTTCTTATGTGAAAACTTGGATATATTTGCTTGAAGACATGAGGATATGATTGACATCAACCCAAAGGTAATCACTACTTAACATTGACCGAAAATGAGGGTTCTCAACCCAAAAGGTATGAGGCCCTCAAGGATGAGGTGAAGAAGTTGATTGATAATCGTTTTGTCTGAGAATCAACTTATTCAAAGTGGGTATCAAACCCCTTCCTTGTCAAGAAACATAATGGCAAGTAGAGGGTATGCGTAGACTTTTCCAATTTTAACCAAACTTAGCCCAAAGATAGTTTTCCACTTCCACGAATAGAACAACTCATTGATTCTATTGTCGGGCAATAATTGCTGAGCTTCATGGACAATTATTCAGGACATAATCAGATCCTAACGTACACAACTATTGAGGAGCACACATCCTTCATAACGTACAGAACTCTCTATTTCTATAAGGTGATGCCCTTTGGGTTGAGAAATGCAAGGTCATGTATTAGAAACTTGTTAATAAAATGTTCACAACCCTAATTAGAAAGACAATGGAGGTATAGGTAAATGATATGTTGGTGAAAAGCTTAAAAGTAAAGGATCGTGTGAAGCACCTCGACAAAGCCTTTCAAATACTATGAAAGTACTGAATGAGGCCAAACCCTCTCAAAGGCGCATTTGGAGTCGCCTCAGGGGGAGTATTAGGCTACATGGTTAACCAAAGGGGCATAGAGGTCAATTCTAAAAAAAAAATAAGGCCTTGATCGAAATAAGGTCGTCCAACAAGTCTAAAGAAGTACGAGCCTCACTGAGCGCACAGTAGCCTTGAGCTGTTTTTTCTTAAAAGCAATTGATAAGTGCTTTCTTTTCTTCAAGATCCTAAAGGGAGGGGGGGGGAGTTTCAATGGATGGAGCAGTGCAAAGTAGCTTTGCAAAAGCCGAAGAAGAACTTTGGACATGCTTCCCTCCTCTCCAAACCTAAAACTGACAAGACTCTACAATTATACCTGGCAGTTACCACCGATGCTATTAGTTTGGTACTTGTATGGTATGAAGTTGATCATCAACTACCTGTTTATTATGTAAGCAAAGCACTTTTGGTAGTAGAACTATCCAGAATTGGAGAAGTTGTATATCTCTTTGGTGACTGCCTCCCGAATATTGAGGTCATACTTCCAAGCCCATACTATACAAGTGTTAACCAACTTCTCCACTCATACAAGTGCTCCAGGAGCCTAACGCTTCAGGAAGAATGATGAAACGAGATGTAGAACTTAGTAAGTTTAACATCGTGTTTAAGACAAGAGCTGTCATCAAAGGCCAAGCCTTACTAGATTTCATGGCAGAGTTTGCCTATATTCCGAAAATGGAAGATGAAATGGAACGTGTCGAACCTCCCACCTGGAACCTGTTTGTTGATGGTTCATCTAGAGACACGGGATTTAGGGAAGGAGTGGTCCTTGTCAGCTCGGAAGGACATAAACTGAATTGTATTGTGAGGTTCGAATTTAAAGCTACCAACAACGCAGCATAATACGAAGCTTTTCTAACTGGCCTCAGATTGGCTAGGAAAATGCACGTGAAGAGAATAATTATCAGCAGTGACTCTCAATTGGCGATAAGCCAGGTTAATGGTAGTTTCTCGTCTAGGGACAAGAGCATGGCCGATATCTGAAGTTGGTAATAAAACTTCTTCCATCATTTGAAAAGTTCGAGTTGGTTCAAATCTCGCATATGGAAATGCCCACGCCGACTCTATTTCGAAGCTAGCAAGCAGCAAAGATTTCGAACTGCTTACTGTTGTGCATATAGAACACCTCTCTAGACCCTCAACTTCTAGGGATGAAGAGGTAATGTGCGTTGAAGATACTCCTCCATGGATGCATCCTATCATATCATTCTTTAAGAATCAAGTGTTACCCTATGAAAAAGAGGAAGCACAGATGCTTAGAAGATGAGCTGCACGTTTTGTCTTTAGGATGATGTGCTATATAAATGAGATTCTTTCCTACCCCTTCTTCGATGTATAGGTTGCGAGCCTCCTACGTGCTCCAAAAAATTCGTGAAAGGGTTTATGGTAATCATATAAGAGGATGGGCTCGGCACAAAATGTTAAGGCATGGATACTATTGGCCTAATTGAAAAATGATGCACAACAGTTTGTGAGAAGGAGTGACAAATGTCAGCGATTCGCGACAATACAATTGTTATTAGCCTTTTGACTAGTGGAGAATTGGCCTTATAGGACCCCTGCCTAAAGGAATGGACAACGCCAACTTCACAATCGTCACCATTGACTATTTTACTAAGTGGGTGGAAGCCGAACCCCTGGCTGTAATAAAAAAATCCAATAACTCTAAGCTTTTATGGAAGAACATTATTTGCTGTTTTGGAATCTCCTACTCAATTGTATCTAATGATGGCCGACAGCTTGATAATAAGAAGGCCAGGGACTTATGAGGAACTAGGAATCAAGAAGCACTTTTCCACGTAAAAGTTTCAAAACGTGTTGAAACTTGCCTGCGTGGAAGCGAGTGGACCCGTCATCTATTGTCCACGTAAACTATTACGGAAAATGAGTCAACACACATAATCTCACAAATTTGTCTCTTATTCACCCCAAAAATTTTAGGGCTCGTTTTGCTCTCATTATTCCACATTATAATGAGAGAAATAGTAATTTTGTTCGAGAATGTATAGTTAAAAGAGAAAGAATTTTTTTTGGGTTTACATATAATATTATTTTATTAAAAAATGTGTGGTTGATAAGAATAAGAAAATATTAGAATTTAATGAAGGATAATGAGGTACTTTAAAAAAAGACTTTCACAAAATAAAGATAGAGAAAGGTTGCAATTTAATGGGTAATCTCTTTCTTCAATATTTGTATTTCGTTATACTCATTTCCTTTCCATTAATTTCTCCTTTTTAATGAAAAATATATATTCATAATTAAAAATTCATATCAATATTTTCGCTCTATTCTTTTTCATCCTATTTTTCTATGAAATGAGATCGATTTTAATTAAAACTTTATAAGAAATATAGATTAATTTTTATTAATATAATGATCGCTTGTTTAATTTACTACTAAAGGTTTGAAAATACTGTTAATATTGAACATTATAGATTTTTATTTTTCCATCAAAAAGAATTGATACATTGTAATATGTTTTTATTTTGATTATTTATTTAACTAACTGGTTAGTATTTATTTTATTTTTAAAAAATAATTTTATTGGACATGAGAAATATAATGCTATTACTATGTATTCTGGAATATTTGGTCATACAAATAGAAAATTATAATATTATTACATCGTACTGCAGAAATAAATAATTTAATAAAATAAAATAATATTACATCATAATGCTAAATAATTCAATAGAACAATGATGTGCAATAAAAGTTATATGGGCATATGGTGTTACATGCAAGATTTATTTTTCTAAAATAGAAGTTTGTAAAACTCAAATGAATTCTACAAAAGTCTATATTAATCATTATTTTTAATTTTATAGAAGTTTATGAATGACATTTATTGTGGGGAGCTATATTGGCTACACCACTTTTCATTTGTTCCATCACATTTAATTACACAAAATGTTCTCAATCTTTGTTGATTGTAGCAATTATGTCCCTTGTTTTTTCAACGAATTTCTATCTTCAAACTTTAATAACTTTATACTTAGCACATCAAGCGATTGACGATGATTTATATCAAAATATCTTGTTTGCATACTTTGAAATTAGGGAAATCGAAATATGATGACAAATAAGTCGTTTACGCCTTTTCAATAGCGATAGACTTTTTGGATAAAAATTGCTATTAGAGACGAAATTTGCAGATCAATAGAAGTTTGAGAAAAAGAATGTGATGATAAGAAGTCGGGTACAAAAATATTACAATGAGCAAATATTGAAGTTTTAAGTGCAAATAAAATATGGTGAAACAAATAGAAAGTATAGTGCTAATTTAATTATCCTTCAATTCCGACGAGATCCATAAAAGCTAATAAAAGTTCACAAATTTCATTAACGCCTATCATTTTAAGAAAGTCTAGGTTAAACAATATTTTAAATATCGACCCGGATAAGAGAAAGGGTCAAGGGCAAAAGGTTAAATCGAAATCGAATCTGTGATTTTTAAAAAACTAAAAAATATATATTTACAAAAATAAATAAAAAATTAACATTTTAATTTATTTTAAATTTACACTTACATGGGCTGAACAGGTTAAACTAGGAAGGTCAAGAACTTTTTAAAAATCGCACGGTTTAACGTATTTTGAAGTGGATTTTTAATTAGAGGTTTTATAAATTTAACCGGACCGATTTTGGTCATGATTTCCAATTTTCCCAATTGAATCGATCGGATCGATCAGATTTTTAAAACATTGAGATTAAATACATCCCGCCAAGACTTTCAAGGACTTTTAATAATTTCATGCAAGTCTAGATTTTTATAGCAGAATTTAAAAAAAAATCTATATTGAATACATCCATACTTTTTAATCCCAATTCCAACTAACCGTTTGGAATATGTCATATTTAATGCAAATTAGTAAGCCCCGTTTGATTCCCATTAAAAAATTTATTCTCATTCTTCTACTCATTTTCAATTACACATTTTTCAATAAAATAATATTTTCTATTACATCAATAACTTTTCCTTCTTTTTTAACCACACATTCTCCATCAATCTACTATTCAAAATACGT
>CAIGRL010267176.1:0-17020 GCA_903798325.1 Fraxinus xanthoxyloides | reverse complement strand
TTTTATTAAAAAAAAATTATATTTGTAACTTAAAAAGTGATAAACATTCTAAAAAAGTGACAGAAATTCAAATAAAATGACAAATAATCGGAAAGTGATAAAAATTTTAAAAAAATGACAAATTATGTTCTCAAATTCATGGATTCTGCAGCTACTCAAACACAACTCTCTTTTTCTTCCACCTGTATTTATTCTTCAATTTCGACCATGGCTTCGCGCATTTTTTTTTTTAACAAATTCCTTTCATTGCCTCAATTTTCACCATTTATTCAGAGCTTCTTTTCATCCAATCCCGAACTCTTTCTAATTTCCAACCTAAATTCAATCAAAATTGCTAGAAAACCAAAAAAATAGGTGCTTGTCTCTTTTCAAAATCTCTTGATTATCAAAATCCTTGTGCGTTGGTCTACTAGAAATCACAATGGATAAACACTCATATTTTGAAATAAATAATTTTTCAAGTCCATTCAATTTCTTTAATTAGTATATAATAATTTTACAATTGATAAACTGTTTTACTACAAGGAGATTTAATCATTGAAAACATAAATACGAAACCCCGGATTCATTGAATGATAACTAAAAATTAAAACATAAATATAGTAACCCCATTCAAGACATAATTCATCAAGTAATATTAGGCATTTAAATATTCGTTTAAATACGGAAAACCCCGAGAACATGAAAACCCGAACAGGAACGGGCTTCTTTTGGCCGTGATTTAGCACGACTTTTCTCGAGTTTTTGATCCAACGGCTGACCAGGTATTGGGAGAGAATCAAGAAGAAAATCACTTGTCGATTGGTGCCTTTTCATCCCGACTCGCAAATGTTTGCTCTTTTTCTCCAATGAAACAGCAATCGATTTCTCTGCAAGAGATTGTAGAAAAAGCTCCGTGGCATGCTTGTTGAATAAATAGGGCTTCTGAGTTAACCTTNATACGGAAAACCCCGAGAACATGAAAACCCGAACAGGAACGGGCTTCTTTTGGCCGTGATTTAGCACGACTTTTCTCGAGTTTTTGATCCAACGGCTGACCAGGTATTGGGAGAGAATCAAGAAGAAAATCACTTGTCGATTGGTGCCTTTTCATCCCGACTCGCAAATGTTTGCTCTTTTTCTCCAATGAAACAGCAATCGATTTCTCTGCAAGAGATTGTAGAAAAAGCTCCGTGGCATGCTTGTTGAATAAATAGGGCTTCTGAGTTAACCTTGTTGATGTCCTTGTCTAGTTTCATGATTCTCTTAACTCGTCAAGTGTGTTTAACCTTTTCAGCTTCTTCACTGCTTTCTAAGGTTTGGGGATTTTGAGCGTATTGATTACGGTTTGAGGATTTTAATTGTTTTAAAGGGTATCGTTCGAATTTGTTATATTTGGAGGGTCGTGGGCCTAATTTGCTCAACTTCAATTCGGGTATACGGGACGCTGTTCAACCCTTCCCTTTTTGTTCCTCTGTCGGCAGAACTCCAGTTTTTCCAGAGCGGGGCCGGAATCCTATGTTTCTTCACACAAGTGTAAGTCTCTTCACTGAAATTTAATAAATCTCGGATTTTGGTTCGTATTATATACATGGATGTAGAGACAGATGCTGAAATATAATTTTAGCACTTAAACTTCCATCAATTGGCAGTCAATTTTTGATAACCATTTTCCATAAATTTGACAAAAATGAACTCTCTTTTAAGAAAAACCCAATCTTTACAGCCTATTTTACTCAAAACCTCAAAAAGATCGTTTCTATTTCCAGTTCTTAAACCTTTCCAAAACCCTCAAGTTCAATGTTTTCAACACTTACTGCAAAGAGACTTTTCGACCCAGTCATCAAAATTCCCCGAATATGAGATGCCTTCTGTTACATGGGGTGTAATCCAAGGCCGAAAGGAAAAGCTCGTGTCCAGGGTCATTATTTGTGACTATTTGAAAACGATAGGTATACTCACTGATGAACTGGAGGACCTTGAATTGCCATCAACGGTTGAAGTAATGCGCGAACGTGTTGAGTTTTTGCAGAAACTAGGACTCACCATTGATGACATTAATGAGTACCCACTAATGCTTGGCTGTAGTGTACGTAAAAATATGATCCCAGTGTTAGGCTACTTAGAGAAGATTGGGATCCCGAGAGTGAGGATGGGTGAGTTTTTGAAGAATTATCCACAGTGCCTTCACGCGAGTGTGGTGGTGGAGCTTGTACCTGTTGTTAAGTTTTTACGGGGGCTTGATATTGAGAAGCAAGATATTGGGTATGTATTGATGAAATATCCAGAATTATTAGGGTTTAAGCTAGAGGGGACAATGAGTACTTCTGTAGCATATTTAGTTAGTATAGGGGTAAACCCAAGGGATATAGGCCCAATGGCAACACAATATCCGTATTTCTTGGGAATGAGGGTTGGTACTATGATTAAGCCACTCTTGGATTATTTGGTCTCATTGGGTTTGCTGAAAAATATTTTGGCAAGGATGTTTGAGAAGCGGGCATATATACTTGGGTATGATCTTGAAGAAACTGTGAAACCAAATGTTGATTGTTTGATGAGTTTTGGGATTAGTAAGGAAGCTCTTGCTTCTGTTATTGCACAGTATCCACAAATTCTTGGATTGCCTTTGAAGGCTAAATTGTCATCGCAACAATTCTTTTTCAACTTGAAGCTCAAGATTGATCCCGATGGATTCGCTCGTGTGATTGAAAAGATGCCACAGATTGTTAGCCTCAACCAAAATGTGATTATGAAACCCGTTGACTTCTTTCTTGGTCGGGGTATTCCCGCTAATGATGTCGCAAAAATGGTCGTTAAGTGTCCCCAGTTACTTTCTCTGCAAGTTGGGCTCATGAAAAACAGTTATTACTATTTCAAGAGCGAAATAGGCAGACCAGCTAAAGAGCTTGTAGAGTTCCCCGAGTACTTTACTTATAGCTTGGAGCTAAGGATTAAACCAAGGTACCAAAGGTTACAAAGCAAGGGGATTAGATGTTCTCTCGCATGGTTCCTCAATTGTAGTGATCTGAGATTTGAAGAGAGATTAAAAGGTGAATATATTGAGGTAGAGAGTGTCGGTCCAACATTTATTATGGGTGGCAAGTTGGAGCTTCCCGGGAGTGAGATTGTATCAGAAGAGGAGTATGAGAGTGATGATGCAATACTTTATAGACGCACTGTTTCCTTGTAAAATTTGTTTGTCGATGAATCATTTATAATGTCATCAATATCATTTGATTATGTAATCTCTATTACCCTCCACTCATTTTTTTCTGCCTTGATCCTCCATGTGGTGTTGCTGAAGCACATTATTTACTAGGATTCCGGGTTTCCGTTATCTTTCTTTGAAATTTATTACATGGTCCTATGGATTTGTAAAATGCTTCAATGTGCTATTCAACGAGCCTGAAATGTTAATTTTCAATTGTGATTCTTAGCAGATGTATCTTAATTTTTTTTTTAATTTTCAGACTCAGCATATCAACTTATTTTCAAGATAAATTAATTTTTCATCCACAATTCACAAAGCTCTAGGATCAGGGGCGAAGCCCAATAAGGCACAGGCCCACCTTAAACTTCTGGGCTCAATTTTTTTCCCCTTTCTAAACGGCCCATTCCCAAGACCAACAGAGCCCAATCCAAAAAATGAAAGAAAGCATCAGGGCTTCCTTCCATCTTCACTCTTCACTTCCTTCACTTGTCCGTCTCTCTCATACTCTCACCGGCATCGCCGGCTCAACGCTGCCTCTATTCTCCTCCACTCCAGGCGGCGTTATGCGCAGAAAAGTTTGGTAACAGGTATAAAATGGAAGAAAGGGGCTTTCTGAGTTTCATGCCTTTGCTGCTTCTTTAGTAATAATATTGATTTGCTACTTTTGCACTTTTGGCATTAAATAATTTGGTATTGTGTAACTTTTAGTGGGTCGGGTTAATTGGTTAAGAGATTTTAGATTATTTGAAGGAAATATCTTTTTCGTACTGAGAATTGTATTTTATGATTCCTTCTATTAGTTCATTTGTATTCATTAATACGATTCTAATTTTTGTTGAATTCTACATCTGCAATTACATAGGTTGATTTTTAGTGCACATACACGGTTTATTTCAATTTTAGAAACATAATGCTGCTTCAAGATTACTCGATACGCTGATGTTTTCATTTTGTCACATCTATTCTGAACTTATGGTCTTTTTTTGGTATTATTATGATTATTTTATTGATTTTTATTCTTTTGTATCGACTCAATTTATTATCTGATAAGCTTAGATATTGTGATTCACATCACTAGTTCCAAGGTTAAGAATTGCAAAATAGGATTTCTCTTTAAAAATTATTTTTGATTCCTTTTAATGCTTGCGATGATATTGTTTCATTTTTTCCCTTTTAATTGCAGAAACGAAATCCAATAAACGAAAACTCAACGTTCAACATCGATAAATTGTGCCTCTACTGATTTACTTTCCTGGCTCTGCCCCTGTCTAGGATAATAACTCCTTCAGGCATCTTCAAACTAAGAAATCAAGAAAAATTCAAAATCTATATGACAATATTCGAGAACCATTCATTTTTAACATAATTTTTGCCATGCATATCAAAAATTTATATATGGAGTTAAGATGGACCATAGCTATGATGCTCGGACTCGGGTATGTATTTAAGTGTTGGATATTTTATTTTCTAAAATGTAAGATATCCAAATTTCGAACATGGGTACTTGGGTACGTCTTTCAAACTTCAATTTTTTTACTAATCCAGAATGTCATTTTGAATAGACCAAAATTAATTATTCACAATGGAGAAAATGGATATTTAATAAGGGGTTAAGACAAATAAAATAGAATTTTGAGGTTTAGTTTTCAATAATGAGAATTACTAAATGTTATAAACCATCGATATAGAGAGAGAAAGAATGAAGAAAATGGAAAGAAAAAAGAAAGAAGAAAAAGAAAAAGAAGGGAAAACATAGCGTCCCCATCTTTCTCCACCGTCTCGGCGATGACGCTAGGTTTATAGAGAGTAAAAGTGGGAAAGAAAAAAGGAAAAAAAAAGGAAAAGAAAAAAAGAAGAAGAAAGAAGAAAAAGAAGGAAGAAGAAAAAACGAAGAAGTTTTCCGGTTGAAATTTGGGGGGATCCGACACATATCCCATACCCATGTCGTATCGTGTCCGACACGAGTACTCTAACTATTTTGAAGAGTCCGAGCATCATAGGACCATAGTACAAATACAAATTTCAGCTACAGTCAGATAGACAAAAAGAGGCAAGTCTGAAGCGGTAGAAGACTCTTACTGCAATTAGTTGGCGAACTTCCATTAATAAGGCTGCCTGCTCCAGAATTGAAGAGCAGAAACACAAGAACAGCCAGGATTCCGAGCAGAAAACTAAGGATAAGTACACACAGGAAACAAGTTTATTGAGCCAATCCTTTTTCATATTGACTATCACAGAGCTCTTTGATAATACAATCTATTAAAGCATCCAGAAGCTTCTTCGAATTGTCCAAATCATTTGAATTCATGACTGAATTTTAGCATCTCTCAGATGTTTTATAACCAATGATGCCTCAACAGATCCAATCTGCTTCAGAGAATAATCTTCAGGATTTTCACATTTGGTGCCTTGAGTCATTGATATCTTTATACTTGTCACAAGTAATTATTGATGATGATGTGGACGGAGAGAGATCAGGGATGCAAACAGGCTTGGGTGGGCTCAAGCTCACCCCCCCTACAAACAAAAATGTATCACTGTATAAGCTATGCTATGGGGACCTCTACCTTGAAGCAGACGTATGAGATAACAAAAATCATGCTCTTGTTTTCTTCTCCCCTTCACTCCAACAGGGCTTCTTTTCTCTGTAAGTCTGTTGCTCTTGAATTACAGTTTTCTATCAAGATTCCCAAAACCTTACTGATTGATGCATGTTCAGTGGAGTGGAGTAGTGCTGGTATGTTACAATATGTTATCAAATATAAGAATCCCCTTTTCAGCTTTTCATATTTCTCTGATGAGGAAATCATCAGCTGCTGCCAATCGAGTTCTAAGTGATTGTTTCGTGTTCAATATTCTTGGAAAGTCATACGGTTTAAATGTAGCTTAGGTTTTTAATAAAATAACTGGAGCTCCCAAAGGAGTTTCGAGTGATACTTTCTTTCGTTATCTGATATTCTTGGATGGTTGCTAATGACAGTGATAGCACAATGCTGCACAATTTTTCATTCTCTTGAAAGATGGAAAGTGAAAAGAATAAATGGTATATGCATGTTGCTTTTAATTCATAGTTATACTCATTCCTATTTAGCCTTTTCCGAGGCTTCAGCCTTGTAGTAGGGTCAGTTTCAATAGCAAATAAGATTTGTTTCCAATGACGAACAATGATGCCATCTGTTCTCTGTAGTGGAATTCATTGCCGTGTTTGATGCAATCCAAGTTAGTCCCTCTGTAATTGACATAATCAGATGTTAAAAATTTGGAGTAGTTATGAAAGTAATATCTTATTCAAAAGGGTTTCATAATTTTCTTAAGTTTTAATTCTATTTCATTGCACTCAATACTTGGGCATAAATCTTTCAAGCTGTCCAGCATTTGGATTGTTTTCTGATCGGAAAAATCACATAGTGGCTTCTTGCTCACGCCGCAATTTGAAAAATAATGGGTGTCATTGATAAGCTTGATCAAATAATACTTAATCTGTTCTTACTCTGCATTTGCTTTTCTTTTTGGATGTTTAGTTGCTTATGCACAGTTCTGCATAACTAGAAAACAGGCTAAAAGTGTCTTGCACTTTGAGGAGAATGTAAGGCGGAGATTTCTCTTAGTTTTTCTGGTTGGCTTGGACATATCTCCAGCTTTTCCATCCCCTGGAAAGACAAAAAAACAAAATCCTTATGATGAGAAACACTTATTAGAACAGAACAAGCGAATATAGAGTGAAAATAATGCTCCTGAATACTTCCCTAATTTTGTTAGAGAAGGTTTGTACTGTCCTTGTAACTGTGTTAAAGGTGGAACTTTTTGGTGGTAACTTGTTCATACCCATCTCTCCCCACTATTCTCATTGTCCATTGAGCTCTAGGACGTTAACGTTATTGTTTTTATCTGATTCAGGTTCCTCAGTAAATGTAGTGACATCGGATAAATATATTAAACGTGACTCAGGTCTCATATTGTGGGACATTGCAGCTGGTACAGGTGATTGCCCAAAGGATGGTCAACAGTTTTTTCTTTTGTTTCACTTGTTTCTAGGAATCTTTCTGACTTTCTTTTCTCTGAGTTCATCACCGATTTTGAAGTTGAAACATAAGAATATATGTATTTATTTGATTCAGGATAACTCAATGTCTTTTACACTTTGCTTCAAATTATGGTTTAAGGTGTCTTAGACCAGAAAATGAGAAGTTAATATTTTAGAGTGCATTTTCAACCCTGTAATGAAATGATTGATAATTTACGTTAGCATTGTGATGAAGTTCTAGGACAAATTTGAAACATTGTAGGCTTAGAATAATGAGTATTCACAATGACTTGCACATTGTATGTTAGTTCCTATATGTGGCGATTTCTTATGTTTTCTTTTCTCCGGTAGGTGACATTTAACTATATTGGTTATAACGAGTCCGGCCGGCGTATTGACGGTACATACTTGCAAGGTTCTCCTGCGAAAGTCAGAATGGGTACTAATGCATTAATTTCAGGTGAAAAAACAAGTTTGTAACCATTGAAGGTTTTTTATCTTTCTTATTAAGATTAAGTAACAGAGAAATTGAAACGTAGGGTTTGAGGAAGGAATCCAAGACACGAAACCCAGGGGGAAATGGAGGATAATTATTCCTCCAGAGCTGGGACCACCAGTAAGTGATTCGTCTTTCTTCTCCTCGATTTATTTAGCCATATAAACATTACTTCATTTTCTCTTTTTTCTTTCATAGACATTAGTCTTCTTCTGTATCCCCAACTTGTGATAAAAGATCCTGTTATCTGAATGTATTGAATTAACTTCTTTGATTGTTAGTTTTTCATGATCTGAGCTTCCTAAGTTAAAAACAGATGCAGACAAAAAATTGAAATTCTCGTTTATGTTGTCAATACCCAGTAGTTTTAAACACTAGAATTAAAGCCCTTTCGTCTAACAGTGCCATGTTGCTCTACTCGGTAGTCTGTAACTTCTGTATTGATTCACATGGTCAAATGAATGTCCGATGCATTCTCTCATTTCAGCCACTAGCTCTGATGGTTGAGTATTTATATATGCTTGTTCTTATCTCAGATGAAGACATGGATAAGTGTAAGACTTTTGGGGTCCCGCATTTTTAAACGTGCATAAAAATAGTGTCACCAAATGACATTTTGTTGCGTACTTGAGGTAACTGTAGAGAGTTTGATAGCAGTTGCTTGTCTGAAATCTAAACCAAGGTTCAATCTTGACGGTGATGAAAGCCAAGGTCACCTTAAATAAAAACATTTATTCATATCAAACCAATTTCTTCCAGTTACCGACACAATTACAGCATGTTGTACAAGTTTAATTTTGCAACTTTTTCAGTATAACAAACAAGTGCAGAATTTTTTTCGTGCTAGAGGCCTCTGAAACCTGCCTTTTACCTTAAGTACTTGACACAAACATTGCTTTGAAAATGATAAAATGATAGTTTCTCCCTTCTCCGTCTTGGTAGATCAAAAATGATACGATCAGTAATTGTTAAGAATCTAGTTGCCTTATATCTTTCCGTAGATATATCAATGAAAAGAATGTAGTAGTAGCGTAGAAGGATTTGATGTCAAATTTAATGGGAAAAGGACTTTGTTTATTGTTGTTATAGTGGTTTGTTTTTTCATGTTCAACAGGTAGGACCTTCCATGTTTTTCAGCTCAAAGCAGTTTGAAGTTTTTGACGTTGAATTACTAAGCATTCAAGATTGCTAGAGGAGGACCATTGAATTTTATTCTGATGCTGTGTGTAGCTGATCTTGGCCGTTCTTTAGTCACTGGCTGACCCTTGATTACTCCCTCAAATGCTGCATGACAACTAAAGCTGAAGAGGATGATCACAACTAAAGTGAATAACTAAATGAACTAGCATTGAGCCCGTAAAACAACTAAATATGGAGTAGTATTTATGATAAATTTTGTAATTAATTTTACTGCTCAAGCATGGCAGGTCGGCCGTCTAGCCTAACTTTCCTTTTGAGCCCAACACCCCGGCTAGTTTCACATTGAGTCGCTTGTATCTTATTAGTCCTTGTCTTAATGAAAAGTAACATTTATGGTCCGTTGAGTTTAGACGGTAAAAAGTAGTCCATGAATGTGGACCGTGCGATATTGTCGTCTTGTTGACTACTTGTGAAAATTATGTCCTTCGGCACATTGCAAAATAAAAATAATAAACAAGTTATTTTGATACCTTATGACTATTCTACACTTGATGGTTTATTCATCCAATCATTTAGTTTGAATGAGCAAATATTTATTGAATTTTATACTTGATATGGGAATGGCAAAAGAGTACTTGAAGAGCATGGCTTACTCGACTATCAAAGTCCAATTAGTCATCTTGCTCCTTTAATTCTTCTTTTCGTTAGTCATCTTGCTCCTTTAATTCTTCTCCTCTAAATCGAAAAGAAGTTTTTACGAAAATGTGCTAAGTAGCTTCGAGAAGGTACTTATTAAGTTAGGAATAAAGTGATCCATGAGGGCATTAAAGATATGAGTATTATGAAAATAGCATAATTTTTGGATTAAGGGCATACTCATCCCTTAGTTTGTAGTTCACGTTGTTATGTTTTTTATGTTATTAAAAAGTGTGCGGGCATTTTAGTGCATCATCAATAATAAGTACGAGCAATTGATAAGTTGTCGATTATTCAACTCTATTGATAAGAACAGAAGTTCAAAATTCGATATATTCATACTTTGTAACCTTCGCATTTTAGTTCCTTACCCTTTTTCATTTTGACTTGATCTTGTTGACAATAAGAAATTCAGATTGGAGATGCAAGTAATCGTAGTCCAATAGTTACGCTCTGTAAATGTTACAAATATAATTGTTAATAATGTAGCATTAAGGTCCATTTCACCAATTTTTCCCCAAGGTAGATTTCTTCGACTTGAACACAACATTGAGAGTTATTATAGTCTGCGAGAGAGAGGGAGAGAGAGAGAGAAGCGTACAAGTGGTTTGAGGCTTTTGTTCTGCCTTCTTTGATATTCTTACCCTGAATTCTCTCCGACCCTTCCTCACCCTTGTCTTCTTTCATCCTACATATACAGATTTACATATACATATTGCATATATATGTAAAGAATTGATTTTTACCTACATAGGTATATAGCTCTGCGTCAATCTATATTTTGTTGCATCTGGGTATTAGTGGGATATGTTCAAGCTCCTTGAATGCGATTGTTCTCTTGAAGGGCAACGGAATTAATTGCAATACTGGGAAATTTAAGGGTTTATTATAAGGCCCACGAGGTTAGAACGCTTAGGTTTGAAGTGAAATGCAATTTACTTTTACTCACCCTCATGCATTTAAAATTATAGATTATGCTATCTCTGGCTTGAAATTTTGTGAATTGTCTGAATACTGATATTCTATTCTTGTATACAGATTTAGATTGTGGGCTTGCTTAAGAATTCCACGGGATTTTTTTTTTGAGGCTAGAGGGTGTTCATTTTAGATCATTTCTGGAAGCTTTACTGGTTTCAGGCTTTTGATTTTGAGATTGACGTGTTTTTGAATTCTGGGTATTTGTTTGTTCATCAGTTTTTTCTTAAATATTTTTTATTTGATGTGCAAAGGATGCTTGCTTGTAGGATATTGTGTGGTGGACCCCTAGTTATTTGAATGCTTGTGGTTTCAGGTCATAGGAATTAGTATAGAAGATCAGCTTCATCGTTGAAATCAGTTATAGAGTGGAATCCATACTGTGGCAGTAGTTTCTGGTTTTCATGCTTCATAAATCAAGTCAAAGGGCGGTGCTTTGAAAATAGTTGATCAGACTGCTAACAGACATCGGCTTTATTACTGAGTTCAGAGTTGTGGTCCTGGGCATCATTTCTGGCTTAGAAATCTTGGTGTAGTAATAGTTTCTGTACCTAAACCATTGAAGTATGACTAGAAGGGTGCGGAGGAGGGTTGCGAGGAGGAGCAAGGAGAAAGTGGATTGCCTGGAGATTGATGAGAATTTGAGCTTGGACGAGAAAGGGGTACTTGATTGGATCAGGTTACCTGATGATACAGTAATTCAGCTATTTTCATTTCTGAACTATCGTGACCGAGCTAGCCTGTCATCAACCTGTCGGTCATGGAGGATTCTAGGTAAATCTCCATGTTTGTGGCAGGCATTGGATCTGCGGCCCCACAAGTGTGACACTGCTGCTGCTGCCTCACTTGCCTCTCGGTGCCAGAATCTTCAGAAGCTTCGGTTCCGTGGAGTTGAATCTGCCAACGCTATTATAAATCTTCAAGCTAGGAATTTACGAGAGATTAGTGGTGACTGTTGCAAGAAAATGACTGATGCTACCCTCTCCGTGCTTGCAGCCCGGCATGAAGCGCTAGAGTGCCTTCAGATCGGGTCACATTTCTGTGAAAGAATAAGCAGTGATGCAGTTAAAGCAGTGGCAATTTGTTGTAGACAGCTGCAGAAACTTCGGCTCTCAGGTATTCGTGAAGTGGATGCAGATGCTATCAATGCTTTGGCAAAGCATTGTCCAACTTTAATAGAGATCGGATTTATTGACTGCCGGAAGGTCGACGAGACTGCCCTGGGTAATGTTGGATCAGTTCGCTTCCTCTCAGTTGCAGGTACAACTAATATTAAGTGGAATATGGTTTTACAGCCTTGGAGTAAGCTGCCTCACTTGACAGGCTTGGATGTTTCTAGAACTGATATCACCCCAAGTACTGTTTTAAGATTGTTTTCATCCTTCCGTTGTCTGAAGGTTTTGAGTGCCTTGAGTTGTCCAGCACTTGATAATGATGCCACCTTTGTTTCCAACAACAATCACAAAGGTAAAGTGTTGCTTGCTGTCTTCACGGACATTTTTAAAGGAGTAGCTGCCCTATCTGCCGATACTACAGAGGACGAGAGAAATGTTTTCTTGAGTTGGAGAAAGTTTAAAACCAAGGATAGGGAATCAGAGGAGATCATGAATTGGCTGGAATGGATCCTTTCCCATTTGCTTCTACGTGTTTCTGAGGGCAATCGACCAGGTTTAGATAATTTCTGGCCCAACCAAGGCTCAACTTTGTTGCTCAGTTTCACACATAGTGCCCAGGAGGAAGTTCAAGAAAGGGCAGCCACAGCTCTTGCAACATTTGTCGTCATTGATGATGAAAATGCTAGTATAGATACTGGAATGGCCGAAGCAGTTATGAGAGATGGTGGCATACGCCTTCTCCTTAATCTTGCTAGGTCATGGCAGGAGGGTCTTCAGTCGGAAGCAGCTAAGGTAAGATTTCTACTACTATTGCTATTGTAACTTGTAAGCCACCAAGCTTATTTCTAATGTTCACATTGCTTGAACACTGATTGGTCACTGCTGTTCACCTTTTCTAGCAACTTTGTCCTTACTCTTGTTTATCTGAAAGTTAAAATAATAATAAATCAATATTCAGCAGATCATTTAAGCTTCATCATTACTTACAGCGAACGAAACTTGGTTTATATTCTTTTCTTAAATATGTAGGCCATAGCAAACCTGTCGGTGAATGCTAATGTTGCAAAAGCTGTGGCGGAGGAAGGAGGGATCAGTATTCTTGCAAATCTTGCCAGGTCTGTCAATAAATTGGTTGCAGAACAGGCTGCTGGAGGACTGTGGAACCTTTCTGTCGGTGAAGAGCATAAGGTTGTTTTTCTGTTATTTTACATTTCCATACGATTTCCTGCTTTATTTTTTAAATTTGATAGTTCAGATTCCTTCCAGGGTGCTATTGCTGAAGCTGGTGGTGTAAAGGCTTTAGTTGATCTCATCTTCAAATGGTCGAGGTCCACTGGTGGTGAAGAAGTTTTGGTATGAACCGGATGTGTTTAACGTCCTATTAGTAACTTTTACCTGTGTTATGTGCTATAAAAGCAGATACTTCAAAAGTGAGTTATTTTATTGGTGCTCAAGGGGCTTGAGGTTGGTTCTTTGCGTGTTTCAGGAACGTGCGGCTGGTGCATTGGCAAATTTGGCAGCAGATGATAAATGCAGCATGGAAGTTGCTTCAGTGGGTGGTGTCCGTGCTTTGGTAACTCTTGCTCGAAATTGCAAGGTTGAAGTACAAGAGCAGGTAGCGTTAAAATTACAGTTTTAAAGAATGAGTATCTCATACGTGTTAAATACCATGATTTTGAGAGTCTGTTTTACTATCTAGTAGTTAGGACAACTTGGTCGAATTGCGAGGGCAAGAAGCTTCAAAATACAGTAGCAAAAAATGCGTATTTCTTATGTGTTAACCATCATGATTTTAAAAGGGTATCAGTGCTAATAGTAGTTAGTACTTAAATTGATAATGATTCCATATTGATAATCAATAATCAGAATGCTAGGATCAGGTGGTCACAAGCCACCAGAATATATGCCAATCATTTCACGTGCTATGTCCATGCTGCTTTTTGGAAGCTTCATCATTAATTTTGTTTTTGTACGTATCATCTTTTTTTGTTTACATGCATGAATGTTCTACTCCGTACATCTATCAATGCTTTTCCTAAACAAGAAGCTAGTTTCAATGTGAGAATTTATAATTACAATCTGAACAACTGTTTTTAAGAAATTAGGTTGTTGGAGTAGCTGTCTAAGATCTTTATCATATGTTGCACAAGAGCATAAATTGTACTTATATGTATTAATCATTAAATTTACAAGACTGACTATGCATATTTTCTTATGCTCTTTTCAGAAGGCTACTTCTTGTAGTATGTTGGCAAATCTTTAACCTCTACACTATTTAAAGCAATTTGTTAATAACATTTCCGGTGCATATTCGCTACATTTCCTATGCATTCTCCTGTATTAGTGTGAAAGGGTATTGCAAATAAGTTCTTCGAACTACTAGATGCTACTCCATGGGTGTTTTACCTTCAATTACTCTTCAACTTGCGAAGATGTTCATATAGAAGCAAAATCATGTCCAGCTTCTGACCAATATCCCATGAGATTATTATCCAGGCAGCTCGTGCCTTGGCAAATTTGGCTGCTCATGGAGATAGCAATGGTAACAATGCTGCTGTTGGACAAGAGGCAGGATCTCTTGAAGCTCTTGTACAACTCATCCGCTCTCGTAATAATGGTGTCAGGTTGTGTATTTCGCTGTTGTCTTGGTCACTATTTTCAATTTGTTTACACTTTTGCATGTATTAGGCCATTTCTGTGCTTGTTTTTTTTTTTTTGGACAATATTTGTGGCCTGTAACAATGAAAATATAATGCCGTTATTCACTGATGTATAGGCAAGAAGCTGCTGGCGCATTATGGAATTTATCCTTTGATGACAGAAATCGAGAAGCCATTGCAGGAGCTGGTGGCGTTGAGGCATTGGTATGGCAGTCTTCTTCTTGATCTTAAAATGTCCGTGACAAAATCCTTAGATAACATGTTATGCTTCATAGTTAAAATTAGTTTACAAAAAATTATAAGATGTCTTGAAACAACTTGTAAGTTTTATAGAGATTCAAAAATATCTGAAAATCATAAAATTTATCACGAAGGCATAAAAGTTCGTTACAGAATTGTGCCTAGGCTGTGGGTTTAAACTTATATACAGCCACTTTTTGGAAACAATAAGTAAATTTGGTCATCTTTCACTGTTGCTTTAGCATCGTCACATGATGTTGTATTATCTAAATTGTGACCTATTTTCACTTTTTCCCTTCAAGTAGTGCTGAAAAATATATTACAAGAGGAGATATTGACCTTTCATTGTAGTTGTTATATAAATATTGTATACTCCTTAAAAGTAATTCAACATGCTGTAAGGTTAAGTAGGTTTCACTTTTGTTGTTTGGGTAAGATCTTCCTCTTCTACAATTAGCTTCTACTGTTTCTGAAAATATTACATTATAATACTTCATAAGAGTCCAATATTGGTAATCGTTATGGAGATTGAAAAAAATCCGCGCAAGCTGTGTGATAACTTTTTACTTTTACACAATACTAGAAGTCTATGGCAACTAAAATCTTTTAGGTTTTTTTTGGTACTTCAGATAGGGATTTACTCTTCTAGTGCTGTTTATGTATTTCGTCATGTTCTTTTCAGTAAGGTTTCTATTGTCAGCTCAAACGATGAACCTGTGAGAAATGGGTAGAAACTATCCGAAAAATCCAACCATAAGTATATGCATGCACGCACGAGCTTGTGCCAGTCTATAAGGCTATTTAATATAAATTTGCATTTATGAGTTTGTTTATCCTTTCAAATTTGCATGCATGCAGTTGGTCTGTGATTCGGCTGTTCTATCTGCCGGACTTCGTACTGCTGGTGGTCGTATCAATATTATATTTTTAAACTAGTCTCTCGAAATGATTTTGAAATCCTTCCATACATTCAGCTGTTTGAGTGCATTGGACCTTCTTTATTTTCTGCCTGCCTTTGGAGACTGTCCAATTTTAATCAAGGGTTTCTTTTAAAACTCCACAAAAAAGTGTAAACTGAAAAGGACCAATAGAGTACAACATGCATTATATCAGCCAGTTGCTGCGGCAATGTGTATACATATTTTTGTTAATTTTTCACAATTCAAGTGCACCTATGTGTTTGTGATTTTGCATGTACATGTATGCACTGGACAAGTGGGTTAAAGATTCTGTCCCCTGGTACTATTCACTGTAACTTCTCGGGGAAACAAAGTTTTCTGTCTTGTGGTTGCATGCATATATTATTTGCCACACCACCCATCACTATACTTGCATCAAGCATTATATGCTTGATTGCTTGTGGATTGACCAAAATCACTCCCCCCTGCAAGTTATCGCTGTCTATTAGTAGACATAAAAACATAGAGGCAGGCTGGCCACAAACCAGACCTAAAGATCTTGTTTTTGGACCAATTTGATGGGGCAGTTTATCTAAATAAGCATGTATAATTGTTCTTTGAACTAATGTCTCGAGGTAAGTTATTAGCAGCATGTTCGGTAGAGATTAAATCCAATTAAAATTGAAAATATAGTCGTTATTGGGTCCCACTCGTCTAATAAAAGTCAACAATAACGGCTAGATTTTCAGTTTTAATCTCTATCGAACACGCATTAGGTAAAACTCAAAGGATTTTAGAAACTTTCAGTATAACTAAAATAATGACAACCCGTACTAGTGGATTGGCCCAAAATGATGGGACCAACCTTTTTTATTGCACATGTAAACCAAGTAATACTATTTCAAAGTTGCACTACTTTTTGTTCCTTTGTGGACCAATGCAATAATGTAAACTTCAACAATTCCAAACCATGCGATGGGACCCATCCCCGTCAAACCCAAAACCCTACCACCCAACACAGCCGGCCACCCTTCCGACGCCGGTCACCTGACCCAGAACAGGCGACCTTACCCTACCGGCCTCACGCCACATATAGTCCCACAACCCCACCCCGATGCGGTGATTGCAACCCAAAACCCTAGCAATGGCGCCGCCTCCAATAATGGAAGATGGGTCAACGCACATACATGCGAGGTGATGGAGGTCCATGTCGACTCCAGTCACGGTGGCGGCGGGCGGAGTTCGAGGCCAGAGAAGGAGAAGGAAGTTTTGACCCAGTTGACTCATGACCGATCGGCACACATTCCGGTCACCATCCGGACCACGCGCCTGCTTGACGGGAAGAGCAGGCTTTTCCGATCCCGGAGGGGCAGACGTCCCGCGAACGCACCGATCTGCAGGCTCGTGTGCCGGCGCTGGGGCTCATGCGCCACCGCCGGTAACTGTGCAGAACATCCGCACTGCGATAAGATCATTCAGACCACTGTTTTCACCATCAGCCGGCTCATTTGCTAAAAAACATGAGAGACAGACTTATGCATCGAGTCTTGGGATGTTCAGTTCACGATTCACTGTTGAGGCA
>CAIGRL010267149.1:0-10361 GCA_903798325.1 Fraxinus xanthoxyloides | reverse complement strand
CTTTTTAACCACACATTCTTCCACAATCACTATTCCAGAATTCATTTTTTCCCCAAAAATGGGTGTCAATTGCTCCACAAAATATTCAACCTTTATGGTATAACTTGAAATACATGAGTTAGTTTAGTAAGATTGAAGGGAAAAAAAGAAATATATTTACTTTATTAACTCATTTTATTCTTTGCATGTACTAAATATGATCATTTTCTTGATTTTACTACTATTTTCAGTTCACAAGCAATTCATTAAAAAGCATTCAGTAATTTATAGGAATGTATTTATGTTTATAATATTATTGAATAATATCTAGAAACTATTTTCCTTAGTCTTTGAACCTCGATATATTCTTATTAGAGAGAGGGATAGATGAAGTAATAAGTGAAAGCACGTTCTATATTATTTTTGCACATTTTAACTCTCTGGAAGTTATATATAATACCAAAAATGTTGAGGTTTAATATAGAAAAAATAAGATCTGTTAATTTGGACCTTATTAGGTAAAATTAGTGGTGAAGGATAATTATATATTATTCGTTATCATTTTATACCATGTTTGATTAATGTCAAATTACTATGCACATAAAGTTAATAATTTCAGATGATGCCATACTGTGTTTGATTTATGTCAATTGAAGAAGTTTACATACATGTGAAAATGGTTGATCTCACTACCTATTATTGTCCGACATTTGAGTTGAGGGCTTTCTCTAATTGGAGTACTTATTATGGATTTTTTTTTGTAATAATTAGGAATACAAAATAGATAGAAAATCCAAATTGTAATCAAGAACACTCATGTCGATTTTTTAGCCTTTGTTTTGCAAATTTATAAATAGTTCATAAAGAGAAATTGTATGAGAAATAGTAATGAATCCCACAAAACATGTGTGATAAGGGTATTTTTACACGTTTATTTCGATTTACAAACATGAAAAATTGTTGATAAATGTGCGGAATATGACTTAATTCCATGTAATTTGTGTTTGCAGGACAATAATGATGATTGCGGTGAAAATTGGAAGAAAAATGGAGAAAATGAGCTAAAATGAAGGAAGACCAAAGTTCAGGGACTGAGATGCAAATAGTCAAAAGATGATCCGGAGGAGAAATTGAAGGGGCATAGATAGTGAGAACAAATTGAGCATGTAAATTATGCATTGGAAGGAGAAAAATGGGAAAAGAGGTCGAGAAGTGCATGATTGGAGTTCAAGGACCAAATTGCCATAACTTAGAAGTAGTTAACACCATGCGACCATAATGTTAAGTGGATGCGGTCGCATTAGGGGCTGCAGCGAATTCCAGTGCACAACTCAAGCCTTCTATATGACCACATGCATTCCTTTTATGCGGCAGCATAGAAGGAAAATATGTCGAAAATCTGGGTTTCCTATCTTGACTCCAACTTTTATGGAAACATGATTTAAGTCATGTATATAACCCGAGA
Organism: Fraxinus xanthoxyloides; assembly: GCA_903798325.1. Taxonomy (NCBI): domain Eukaryota; kingdom Viridiplantae; phylum Streptophyta; class Magnoliopsida; order Lamiales; family Oleaceae; genus Fraxinus; species Fraxinus xanthoxyloides. The sequence continues at coordinate 8,917 of CAIGRL010267149.1, read as the reverse complement.
ACTTTCGAGAACGAGACAATTTAAGAAATAAAAAAAGGCTTTGAAGAGCAAGGAAGAAGACATAAACGAGAGATTTCATTTTAAGAATCAAGATTTCAAGTTTTCAATTCAAGAATTGGGTGATGTCTTCTCCTAAATATTTTTCTTGTTATTCTATTTTATCCATTCTAGGCTAGATTTTCATTGTACTAGAAGAACGATGATCCTTGCAACATGAACTTTTAATTCTTTATTTTATTTTGATTCTAAACACGAATATTGGATGTTGAATGATTTATATACATTTAATTTCTTCATAATTAAATGCATGTGATCATTGTAGTTTAGGTGATCTACTTCATGCATTCGAAAGAAGGAAAGTAGATTCGACAAGGTATAAATTATCGTAGGGTCCGATAGAGGATAAAAATATACTGTTATGCCCTACGTGATCTCCAAGTATTTGCAAAACGTCATGCATTCTTATATATTTGCATTTGTCATAGAAATATAGTCAAATTGATATACTAGAATATGTTCAATTCTACTAGAGAGATTATTGAATAATTTAGGAACATTGATTCTTCAACTAATTCATCGTGTTGTCGAATTGTAAAATAAAGGTTAAAAGTGAACTTGATTGGTGATTCAAGATCTTAGTGCACTTTTCATAAATTAATCTCTTCAAGTATTTGCATTCGAACTTTAATTTGCATTCTAGTTTATTTACATTTATACAAATTTGCACCCATAGTATATCTAGACAAGTTCACGTTTCAATCACATCTTTGAGATACTTAATTTCGGTTAAAGTTGAGACAAGTAAAACTAAAGCTAACTCAATCTTTGCGGAAATGATATTCGGACTTAAAAATCCATTTTATTACGTGAACGATCCGTACACTTACGGTAATCAAAGTTGAACACATTTTCGGCGTGTCAGTTTTTGACACCGTTGATGGGGATTGAGATTTGGTTTAGTATTAGTTATCTTGGCACCAATTCGAACATTTTTGTTATTTTGCTTACTTTTAGTTACGTAGTTTTTTTATTCCATTTAGTAACTAAGTATTACTATTTCTCCTTTCTCGGGCTTGTATGCTAAGACCGCTTGATGGTGATTTAATTCCAGCTGTTCCTGAAATTGAACGCACCTTCCACAATTTGCAAAGAGAGACTGGAAAAATACAACAACACCAAATGACAAACGAACAAAACAATCTTATCATTCCAGCCAATGAAGATGAAGCTGTAGACTAAGGAAGCATGCTTGTAGGGGATTTCATGATCCCTTAGATCATTCAAAGTCAGTCCAGTATCGTATATCCACCCTTTGGGCAACCGAACTTTCAATTGGAGACCAATGTAATACATCTGTTCCAAAATGGGCATCAGCTTCATGGGAGAGCTGAAGAAAACCCGCATACGCACATCTCTTGATTCTTGGAGATGGGCCAACACTTCAGATACTAGGGCATTTCAGATGACGCCGTCAGGTTGAGACTATTCCCACATACCTTGAGAGATAACGCAATTGAGTGGCTGGATTCTCAACCTATCGTCAGCATTACCACATGGAATGACTTAGTGCAAAAATTCTGCACCAAGTGCTTTTCACCTGCCAAGATTGTAAAGCTGAAATATGACATCTCTACCATTCATCAAGGCGACTCTGCATCTTTTGATGAAGCGTGGAACATGTCTAAGAACATGTTTCGAAAGTGCTACATCACGGGATCAATAAGGGACTCAAGGTCCAGTACTTCTACACGGGACTACTTCCATCCTTCAAAAGCATGATTGATTCTTCATCCGGCCCGGTTAATGCATACAAGAACAGTTGGCGATGTATTGAGATTATTTGAGATAGTTGCCACCACTTCAGCTATGTGGTCATCAGAACGGGTAGTGCAAAAGAAGGCACCGGGTGTGTATGAAGTGGATGTTATTCAACACTATCTGCGAAGATTGATTCGTTGTTTCATAAGGTGGAAAACATTTCACAAACCGCAAATGCAGCGCAGACTAGGAGATTGAGATATGAAGAATGTGGGGCTGATCATGCAACAACAGCATGCCCAATATTAACACAAGGAATGGAGCATGCAAATTTTGCACAATGGGGACAATGCTAATAGAACAATCAATTTGGGAAAATATATAATTCGAGTTGGAAGTAGCACCCTAATTCATTATAGAGCAATCATAATTTGCAAAGGCCACAGGGTCAATTTCAGCACTAAGAGAAGAAACTTCAACTAGAAGAGATATTCACAAAATACATAGAAGCAAACAACCAATTCATGAAGAAAACTGAAGCGACACTCCAAAATCAACATGCTGCTATAAAGAATCTCGAAGCTCAAATGGGACAGATGGCAATTGCTATGAGTAATAGAACACCAGGCACTGAAATCAGCCCAAGGGAGCATGCTAAGGCCATTACAACTAGAAGTTGGTGCAATTGTCGGGAATACATGTTAGAGGACAGGCGTAGTTCAGGACACAACACCTTTAGTAGAAGAAGAAAATGTGGGACGAGATGAATAGACAAAGAAATCTACACCAAAGGAAAGTCTAGAGACATCATTAGGCAAAGCAACCTATATGGTGAATCCTTATAAGCCACCCATTCTGTTTCCCTGAAGAAAAATAAGATGGAGCAGCAATACATAAATTTCGTCTAAATCTTCAAGAAGCTCCACATAAACATCCCACTCGCCGATGCAGTATTCCAGATGCCGAGTTACGCCAAGTTCCTGAAGGATATCCTATCCGATAAATGCAGGTTGGAGGAACATGAGATGGTAATGTTAACTGAAGAAGTTAGCGCTAGAATTCAGAAAAAGTTTCCACCAAAATTGAAGGATATAAGGAGTTTTACTGTCCCTTGTACTATTGGTAAAGTTTATTTTGAAAAAGTTTTATGTGACCTTGGTGCAAGTATAAACTTAATGCCATTATCTGTTTTTAGGAAGCTTGGATTTGGGGGAAGTTAAAGCAACCATAGTGACATTACAATTGGCTGACCGATCTCTAACACATCCGAAGGGGATAATTGAAGACGTGCTAATCAAAGTGGAGAAGTTTATATTCCATGTTGACTTTCTCATCTTGGATATGGAAGAAGACAAAGACATTCCTCTGATTTTGGGCATATCATTCATAGCTACCGAGAGGGCTTTGATTGATGTTCAGAAAGGACAATTAATTCTGAGATTGGGTGAAGAACAAATCTCCTTTAATGTTTTCAAAGCTATGCAATTCCCTTCTGAAGCGGACAACTGTGTCAAGATTGATGTGATCAATGAGGTAGTCCAGGAGCAAACTAAAGATACATTCTATTAAATGATTAATAGCAGAAAACACTCTAAAAACGTTTCAATTTGTGATATACCTCCTTATCTATTGAAAATAGTAGAAAATCCCCATGTTTGAAATTTTTGGTGCGAAAAACCCACATGCTGTCAAGACCCGTCAAATTTTTTTATTAAAAATGGTAAAAATGTCAAAATTAAAAAGGAACAATTGCGATTTCAGTACCCAAACTTTTGTTTTTTTTACAAATAAAATTCATATTTTTATATGTGACACCTATCATCCCAAATTTTTAAAACTTTATTTTCCACCCCACCCACTTCATCTTCTTCCCCAAAAATAAAAAGAAAATCAAAAAATAAACAACAAAGATGAAAAAATACAATTAAAGAAAAAGAAGTTTAGGGATTTAATGGAAATAAAAAAATAGAACATGAATGTAAAAATTCAATCAATAATAAACAACAAAGATTAAAAGAAAACCCAAAATAGAACCTGTTTAATGAACTTTAGCTTAAGCTAATTGGAAAGTACATCATTCGAATGATGATGTGACTGACCCGAATCACCTTTCATATTTGGATTCAGAGCAACCAAATGTGGGATTGTTTCTTGATCGGTAATATAAATTCAATTCCCACAACTCCCATTAGTTTATTGAATCGACGGGCAAACGTACACAGTTGTCGGCGCCTGGGTCGTGGCGTGAGATGAGGGTACAAACTCTAGCGCCGTCGAATTGAATTTGAAAGTGTCACAACTTTCACTTTCTTTCTCCTCCTCTTCCTTGATATCAACAACATTTTATTTTTTGTCGAATTCACTTGCGCCATTTTTCAAAAAAAAAAATTTAAAAAAAAAAAAAAAAAGTTTGAAATATGTAATTCTAAATGTTTTTTTCAGTCCCTTGAGCGGGACGAAAATTTTGTTGGTTTTTTTTTTCCAGAAAGGTGGCGGTGAATGATAATGGATGGTGTTGGAGCAGAGAAATTGGCAGTTTATATCCTGAATTATAGTAACAACAAAAATGGAATTATATTGGATGGAATGAACAATCTATATTGGACATAAACAAGAGTGATTGATGAAAAATTCATCACTTTCTTACACACTCAGGTGTTTTAATCAAATCCTCTATTTATTTCGAAGGTGAGAACACTTTTTTTAAACTTTGGGGAAGAAGATGAACTGGGTTGGAGTGAAAAATAAAGTTTTAAAATTTTGGGATTATAAGTAGTACATATTAAAAAAATTGGATGTAATTTGTAAAAAATAAAAGTTTCGGTACTAAGATTACAATTATTCTTGTTTAATTTTTACAATTTTTTACTTTTTTAATGAAAAATCAGACGGATCATGATGACATAAGGGTTTTCCGCAATTTTCAATAGATATGGCGTATATCACAAATGAAAACGTTTATAGTGGATTTTCTGCTATTAATCCTTCTATGAAATTTATGATAATTTTACAGATAACCTTCTCTTTTCATAAATTATATGTAACTCTTATTTCAAATTTTAAATCACGCATACCTCTCTTGAACTTTATGACAATTTTAGAGACACCTCCCTTTTTCAAAATTACATATATGTTTTTGACTAGCATATATAGGGACAGATTCAGCCGCTTGAGTTATATAGGACGAAGTGTCGAGCGATCATCCAAAATAACGAAATTGTTTATTAATATTTAATTAATTTATATTTAAAGAAAGCTTTAATCAATATATAAATGTACTAAAAATCATATACATAAAAAAATATAATCCAATACAACCTAAAATAATAAGAAATAAAAATATATTTTTGAATCATATATGTATGATCTAGTTTGAAATTTTTATGAACTTAAATGAGATCAGAAGAAGTTTATACGTAAAGCATGATCAAACGATAAAGACAAGCTTCGAGATTAGCAAATCCCATGCAAAATTTTTAAAATGGTGAATTTTAGAGCTATTTTTTATCCTTAAAAAGAAAAGTATTTTTCGAACTCTTAAAACAATAAAGATTAGTATTTAAATTGACTCAATTTGAATTCTATAAAACAAATTGATAAAATCTAGCAATAAAATATATACTATGAAGTAATAATTTGAGTCAACAAATTTCTTGAAGAAATTATTTAGAAACACAAAGACTAATAATCTAGAATGGTTTAGTTATTATTTACTGTGTTAAAAATTAATAGAAGTAAAGGTAAGTGGAATCGAACCCCGTGTCTCTCACATACAAAACTAGCAATTTAACATATCAGCTTCAACATACTGTTGAACTAAATGAATATTATATAATATAGAGTTGTTTAATCATTATTTGCAATGTTAAAAAATTTAAAAGAGAGGTCAGAGCAATCGAACCGGATGCCTCTCACATGCAAAACAAACGCTCCACCATTTGAGCTACAATCGCTTTCATTTTAAGCTAGTACAATTAAACATATGTAACTTCAAAACTTTATTAATATGTAAATTCGTTTTCCGACAGAGCTAATACGGACGATCATGCCTACTCATCGAGTTCTAGCTCCATCCTTGACATATACTTCTAGAGGTGTTAAATGGAGTAAATCAAGCTAGCTTACATTCGCTTGTGGGGTGAATCGAGTGGCGCACTAAATTTTTTTGTGTCGATAATTGCAATGTTACTAATAGATGTATAATAAAGACGTAAATTTGTAAGAAAATGTAAGAAATTATAAATTTATAATTTTATCCAGCCTTGATAAAAAAACATCTATTTGTATTGCAATATTGCAAGGTCATGTGATACATATCGATCTTAATTGAATATGCATATTTTATCTTGGATTCGAAGCTCTATATATTCGGTCTTTTCAATCCTTTAAATATGATAAACTTTCAATGCACTATGAAATGCATGGAATATATTTTCGCTAATTTAGATTATGTTATAAATGGTAAATTTATTAGTGAATGACAATTATATACCTGTAGCTCTAAAAATTATTATCATTTTATTTCTAATAATTTCTTATAAATATGAAGTTTTGGTTCTCAGTAAAATATATAAAAGTTTATTGATCGGATATGATAATTATATTTTGAAGAGTGAAATAACAATGAAAAAGAAAATTAAATTGGTTGTTGATATTTACTGAAATCCAAAAATGCATTTGTTTTAATTTTGTTATTAGAGTACTATTTAATCCTCAAAAAAATTTAGCAGATGGGATAAGCATTGACACAAATTTTTCTTCGGGACAAAATCTTTGTCATATTTAAAACTATGAAGTAGTCCCTTTTTCTATTTGATTGATATTATAAGCAGATCAAACCTTGAAAGTAAGTAGTTGAACCCGTTTTTAAACTTGAAATTCTCACACGATAAATATTATTAGACGGGTAGATAACGTACATTTACACTTATATTTCGAACTACAATTTTATAATTTCAATTCACGGTATTGATCAACAGTCAACGACCACCCGTACTCACTCAAGATTTTGAATCCGCTACTAGAGACAGATATAATATGTGTGGTTGAGAAATATAACTAATCATATCTAAATATCATCCAGATTAACTTCAATAAAAGATAGTCCAACAGTTTTGCATGAAGATAATGCAGCTTATATTGCACAATTTAAAGGAGGCTATATCAAAGGTGATATATTTCGAAATATATTTTTTCAAAATTCTTTCATACACATGAGTTTCAGGAAAAAAGGCCACATTGATGTTCAACAAATTCGCTTAAGTGATAATGTGACTGATTTATTCACAAAAGTACCGTCGACATCTACATTCAAGAAATTGATTCACGAGATTGGAATGCATCGACTCAAAGATTTTCAGTGATCAATATCAGGAGAGTAGTTTTACTCTTTTTTCTTGGCTTAAGTTTTATCCACTGGATTTTCCTAACAATGTTTTAATGAGGTATCATTTATATTTAATACTTCAAAATAATTGTACTCTTTTTCCTTCGTTTAATATTTTTGTTCTATTGAATTTTGATCAAACAAGGTTTTAACTAGACATATATTTTGTAACATGTCATTCATTAAAAAATATTGTAAATGACAAGTTTATTAGTGAACAACAATTGTACCCATATAGCCTTATACATTATTATAATTGTATCCCTAATTCTTGCCTGTAAATATGAGACTTTGGTTCTTAATAAAATACATAGGTCTATTGACTTTTATTGTTTTTTCTCTTTTTTATATCAAATTAGACTTTTTAGCCGAATTATTGTATTGAACAAATTGATTGCATTGATGGCCTCTCTAAAATTCTGAAATCATTTTTCATTACTTCCTTGAATTCCCTCTTTCGAAATATATCTTTCGATGCCATTGCTTGCTATTATTTAAGAAGTTCTATTAAAAGAAATAAATCAATACTGATTTTTTATTATATTACAGTTTAGTCAATTTACATAATAAAGATTTCAACTTAAAAAATTGTCCTTATTTGGCTTAGCTAAATTTTTTTATTAAAATCTAAGTTAAAGTCAACAATATATTTTAACTATACATTTTTCGGGGATCCACAATTTTTTAACCATATTAATCTAATTTTATCAAAATCCACTAAAAAGTTAATTTTTATCTAAACCAAATAGGGGCATTATGATATGACAATTTTACTCAGATTTTAGTTGATATTAGAATTAATTAGATTCTTCTCAGTTTGTAGTTGCTTTATTAGAATCAAGTATAAGAATTTCATTATGTACAGTCTTAATGTGATTATCAAATTTTAGAATGGCCAACTTTTGTAATAGTGCATACTCAGAAAATATGCATAAACTCGAAAAGTATAACTATTTTTGACCCATCAACTGAGTTAAAATCTCATATATATTTTGTTACGCTTCCCTTATCATATAGCAGCTGAGTTGAGAAACTTTTGGAGCTTATTAATATGTCGAATAAAGTTACGTGATATAATCAGTTTACAAGATTTGTTTTGTTAGATCATGTAGTCTTGATTTCTTTTAGGAGAACATGCTTATCATGTTGGACAAACCATTCTGTGTCGCATGTATATAGTCTGTAAAGCCCATTGCACAACGGAAATGAAGGGAATAAGAATTACATACCAGTATTACAAACCAAGAAACGAATTCTTTATAGCATTTTGGGCTCAGAACAAATCATTGTACCCTTTTGTACAAAGCAACAACCTCAAATACCCAAATCTCTAATCTAAACCCACTCTGGTTACTCAATGGCACGAAGACAAACACAAGGCCAAAACTGGATAGCTTCACTCTCTCCAAATCAACGACAAAGTCAACTTAATCACATAGACTAAATGATTACAACCAGGAGTTAAAATCAACCAGGAGTTAAAACCCATCTCAAGATTCACCAAGAAAAAGAGAAGGGAACACGAAGAACTCAACATGAAACGGAATAGCCAGAAGCTTTCCAGAAAATGCGAGAGAGAATGAAAACAATCTGCCAAAAAATGACACTCCATCTGGTATATAAAGGAGCCCAAGCTAAACACCAATAGGTCAGCCCATTTGATTTATCGGGCAATGATCATTAAATCTTTTCCAGCAATATGGGCCAAGCCCAATGGTTTCATTATTGCCCAAACTTGTTAGAAAGTAAATGACAAAATTGGCATCACATTTC
>CAIGRL010267129.1:0-12104 GCA_903798325.1 Fraxinus xanthoxyloides | reverse complement strand
TTTAATGTAACTAATGGTTAAGACAAATTTTTTTTTTATATTTACGTTATCTATAGCCAACCATATTACGACATGTGCAACGTACGTACGTCTTACTAGTGTTAAGTAGAAATTTCTACATTTCATCGTCGTGCTCTAAAACGTCCACTTCTTTCGACAATTGGCCTTCATTTTTCCATTCTTTTGTGCCGATGTGATTTCTAAGCTTGGAGTTGTTCCTAAGAATATGATAATACTTAAATTAGGAACAATAACTGAGATTACAAATACAAATAAAATAAGCCCCCGTTTGTTAGATATTTTTCTTCCATTTTTAGAATTTTTCCTGTCGTTGCAATGTGGACCTGCCGAAAATGTTGACTAATATGTTAGATGGTGGGACCCAATAATTTGTAAAAAAAGGTCAAAATTTTCATTCTTTCCTAGTACTAATACAGGCCAAACAAGGGCTAAGTGTAACTTTTATACTTATTTATCTTGAAAGCTAACTTGGTTTTCAAAATCTCTTATTTCAAATCAGAAGACTTCTCGACAATTCTTTATGCAATGATAAGGAGAGATCTAGACCACTAGATCATGTTCCAATATGAAATAGTGCAATTGTCAAAATGATTTCGTGCCAAAATATGAAACTATTAAGAAAAGATACGTATTGAAATTTATATATAAAACTATTCTAATTTTGTTTTATTCACTCCAAATCATTTCCAAATAATTGATTTCTAATTCTTTATATCTCCAAATTCTGTCAAAATATTTTTCACATTGTTTTTGAATTTGAGTATTCGATATTTTAGTGTCGATATAATCCGGTCTAGAGAAGAATGGTCAAGTACCACATTGCCCCCACAAAAATAGTGTCTATACAAATTTTGGAAGAAATGTTGTATCTTGAAAGACAGACGTCCATTTGATTATGTTAGTGATAGTGCAGATGTTGAAATATGTTTTAAGGAGATTTACATTTGCATACCTCGATTAATTTCATCTTCTCATTTTTATGCTAACACTTCAATGAGTCCTTATTTTGCTCATTTTCATGCATTGATCTCGATTTCCATAAGTAGAAACTCTATTCGATATTTTGCATGTCAATAAAAAATATATTTACACTTTTTAGTTAATGTAATATAATTTATGCACTAATATTCTCAATAATGTTGTGACCGCAAAGGTCTCCAGAATAATGTGTTCTCTCTAGTGAGGATGTCCACGTACTTGCACTGCGATGGGGCTTCTTTTTACACGAGAACGATCGTTTTATGTGAATGTGATTGAATGTGATATATTATGTTGTTAATAATGTACAATCTATTTATGATCTTGTCCCTAATAGTTGTGTTCCATTAAAAATCGCAGCATTGTTATTTCTTTTTGCTTTGTTTTAGAAATAGAATGATTGTAGATTTTGATTGGATTTATTGTTTTCTATTTTTATTTCTTGATATTGTTTTTAATATTTTTTATTTGTAGTTAAAAAAAATTATAAATTTATTATTATTATTATTATTATTATTATTATTATTATTGACACTGAGCAGCCCTCAGTGAGGGTTTAAGGAGCCGATGCCTCTGGCGAAAACTTCACAAATCCCTCTTTCAACTCACGTAGACACAAGTAAACTGATTGAATTTGTTCCATGCGATGGAGGTCACGAGGCGGATTCGAGTAGTGTTCAAAGATGGTGATGTTTTGAGCGAAGCCCAGAAATCACAGGGACTGAATCGATGTTGGGTTTTACTGAAAATTAATGAGCAGAAGACCATTTCTGACGTTGTTTCTCATCTTCTAAACACTTTTCAGCTTCAACATTCGTGCCCCCATGGGCTCCTTCTCTCTGTAATCTCGCCATCCTCCCCTGATCTTTTATGCGTTCAGTCTTCACATATATACAAAACCCTTATGCGTATGTGTACTTTGGATTTATACAAATAACAGAAAATGTTTTGCGCGAAAAATTTAAAAGATTTGGGTTCTGTTTGCCGACTGAAAATGTGCTTTTCGTTGCTCATTTTTTGGGCAATTTGTAGGTTTTGGGTTTTTCACAGTTTAAAATTTTTGCAGCTGATTTCGATGTTTCTGACAAGTTTTGTTATGTTGTATGGGTTTTTTGTTTAATTAATATACAGAACCTTATGTGATATGAAAGATTTATTAGGATAAAATGTCCTGTCTTGATGATTCATATGTTATGGTCTCTATTCAGTGACTGAAATATGTGGTTACTTATGCGAGATTTTAGGTGTTTTTGTTTGACTGATTAGCACCTTTCTGGTACAATACTGGAGCACAATTTTCATTTTGTTAATTGAGTGTGAGTTGATCAGCTTTTAAAGAAGATTGTTATTAGGAGAAGCAAAGAGGTCAGCTGGAATGGGAAAAGAAAGGGAAGAGGAAGATCAGAGCAAAGCCAGCAGAAGAAGAAGAAAATGCAGCCAATGGTTTAACAAAAAATGCTCACCGTTTTAATTAATTCACAGTGTAGAAGTTAAAAACACATTTTCCTCGGCTTCTTCCTACCACTCTTTTAGCAACCAAGACTCTTGGATTTTACGTCATGATACTCATTTTCCTCCTCCTAGACCTAGCAAAATTCAAATAAGAAGGGAAGCTGGAGAGACTAGGGACGCTCCTGGTGACAATCATCCTATTAATGGTGAGTTACAAACTGGAGATTGCAAGGAGTTGAACATAGAGATACCATTGCAGGATGCAAGCTGGGAAACTTCAGAATTTCATACAGACAAAATTTTCTTCATTTGAACCTTGGGGACAAGGTTATTCTACCGGGGAGGGATGTTATAAGGAGAAGCAAAGAGGTCAGCTGGATTGGGAAAAGAAAGGGGAGAGGAAGATCAGAGCAAAGCCAGCAGAAGAAGAAGAAAATGCAACCAACGGTTTAACAAAAAATTCAAATGGCGAGACGGCTTCGTTTTAATTAATTCATAGTGTAAAAGTTCAAAACACGTTTTCCTCATCTTCTTCCTAGCACGCTTTTGTTTTCTATTATAACCATCATAGAGAGGAGAAAAGGGGGCGATTGATCAGTGTGCAAGTTCCTCTCTCTGATTCTATCTCTAATTCTCTCTCGTCTTTTTCTTCTTCTTATCTTCTTCTATTTTCAATTAATTGCTGTAATTGAACCCCATTATTGCAATTAATAAATTGTGTCTTAGTTCTCGTTTTCAATTTCTGGTTTCATATTATTGAATTGTTGGAATTGGGGTTGAGGTTTGAAGTTCGACCATAACAAAGATTAAATGGGGTTGTAACTGGTGATTAAAGTCGCTTTATAAACTCTTTATTCAAGGTGGCTGATTGACTATGGATGATTACTGATCAACCAAAATAAGGCGTTTTTGTTTTCAGATTTTATCTGATTCATTCATTTTGGTGAATAGTTTTTACGTTTTGTAAACTGGTTGGGGGAATTTATTAAATTTCTCATTTCTTTTCATGTAGATTGGTGGTTTTGTGTTGCCAGCATTCGAGCCTACCTGCATCCTGAAGGATAAAGATATAATCAGGTTAGTCCATTTTAATAATATTTATCATCAATGATAAAAAGAAATAAAAGATGGTGGCATTTAGTGAGTTTATTGAAAACTATGTAATCTAGATTTACTCTGCTTCACATGTCAGAGTGAAGAAGAGAGAAAACACTTTGGTTGTGAAGGGAACCAATATTTCTGCTTTAGCTGAGAAATCAAAAGCCCTGGAGAAGCAACCTGTAAATAGTGTTGTCTTGCTTTTAGCGAATGAGGAGTTCGAGAAAGAAAAAGGAGGTTACAAGAGCGAAGAACCTGAAGAGGAGGATGGAGAACCATTTAAAGATTTGGAAGGCACATCAGATGTAAAAGATGTTTCCAAGAACAGAAAAAGGAAAGCAGCAGAGGAATGTCAGGACTCGAAGTATGTGTTACTCTACAGTCTATTTTGCACGTCTTGTTATTAATACATGCATGGTTTATTTATTCTTGCATCTTCTGATTTTAATGGTCTCATGAATTATATGACACTTTTTGTTTATGGATTACAGGACGACGAAGAAGAAGAAGAAGAAACAACGTTCTGAGGCACCTGATAATGTTACACGTGATGTTCATACAGAAAAGAGTAGCTCTCATGAAGATGTTGTCAGAATGGAAAAGAAGGGCCTTTCCATGAAGGAAAATACAGATTTTAAGTATACAGAAAATGTTGAAAATAATGAAGACATGATGAGGTAGGTTTATGCGTACTTCTTTTTCTGGAATGTTTTTTTCACACTTCATTGTTTTATTTTACTCTATTTAAAATACCAAAAGTCCTAATCATTTAGGCATTGAACAAATTCTCTGTTGAAGAGCAACTTCGACTCTTTCCTAACTCCTTAAAATTCTGAGGAGTTTGGATGGCAATGGCCTTAACTTTGTCCACTCTAAGAGCATCTCCAACAATGCTCTTCTTGGAGAACTTTAGGAAAAATAAAAAGTAGACATTTTATACAACTCCAGAAACATTCTGTACATGTATTCTTTATTTTGCTCTTTTTTTTCCGTAAACAATTTGACTCAACTTCTTTGACTTTTTTTTAACTAGCTTCCCTATATATTATTTTTCATTTCCCCTCTAATTCTGTGCCCATGTTTAGCAATAGGCATGAATGCTAATTAGTTTGGGGGTTTGCCTTTAGGTGTGATTCAAAGACGCTGCTATAACACAGAGAAAAAGTGTTCTTTTATAAATCAAAGATGTACATAGAAAGTTGTGAAATAATAAAAGAAATCATTAAATATATTGTACGGAAAGTGGGTTTGGCACTCTTACCTTTTGAGAGTCATATCCGTTCTTTATTTTTAATTTTTAAGTATATATAGTTTGTTGGACTCCTCAAAAATGAGGATTGACTATCTAAAATGAAGAAGATGGGACTAATGAAGAGCCTCTCGGAGATTTTCATCAAGGTTATTGAAGCCTTGTTGCTTATGTAAACCACTATTCTTATCCATGAGAGAACCTAAAACTAGGGTTGATTTGAGATTGAACTCTTTTCTCTTGCCACTAGCACAACGGGAGTATTGAGCTTGATGGCTGGACTTGGTCCTTTTAGGAGTACCTCTTCCCCACCTATCAAATATTTGACAATAGAAATATTAGATGTTCATACATATGCTCCTAATTACATTCATAAGTGCGCACATACAAATATATGTATATTGGGACATTATTTCGCGAGATAGCCAGGAGAGGATGACATTTATTTTGAGATAAAGAGAGTATTGGATTTTCTTTTTGATAGAATTTTTTTCAGAAGGGCCTTCTAGTAATTCCCTACTCCTTTTCCTTCTCCAAAGCTGTTTTTTATACAACGTTAGGTTCGTCTTTATCTTTTTTACTAGTAATATCCTTAGAACTGCAGTTTGACAGAAATGACTCGATGAAAGTTAGCTCGCACATCTAAATCTGTGCACATGTTTTGTTATGCGTTGTCTTGTTTAGTAGGTTTCTGAACTTTCTTATGCCTCTGATATCTGTAGAAGTCGGAAGCGTAAGGAGAATGGACAAGAGATTGAGGGAGCAGCCCTTGCACCGCAGGAACCTAAAAGGGTCCGAGTTTTACTAGTTTCTTCCAATTAATGCTACATTTTATGTAATATATATTGGTCTTGCATGTTCTAGATTGTGTTTTTACATATTTTTTGTTCCTGCTGTTTTTGTTGCCTAGCAAGCCCGAGTACCAGAAAGGGGCAGCCTTTTCTATTACACAATATATGACCCATTTCTATTATTGTGAGATTTTCAAGTGTCTGATATGTTAAAATTGATATAACAACTGCACCATTTTGGGAGTTTGTATTAGTTAAGAAATTAGTATTTTCCACGAAGAATTTATACCACTTTGATCAGCAAGTACTTCTATTATTCTTCTATTTTATTCTAATGGTCCATTTTGATCAGCTTGGAAATCTGAGATGCTCTGAAAATTTAATTTCTTATTGTAGAAACTCAGGTTTCCAAAAACATGGCTCATAGTTGTATCATTATATGCTGTTGAATATTACCAATTAGGTGTAATGTGTTCTGCTGCTGATATATTGGCTGTCTTGCTCTCTTTTCTTGAACTAGTGTTCTAATAGGCGTTGCCTACATATTTTCAGATTAGTAGAAATAGTAAACGAGCCTATGCTCGGAGGAAATGGAAAAAGGAAATGATGAAAATTCAAAAGGAAAATGAAGCTTGTGAATTGGAGGGGCTTGTAAGTTGCCAGATTATGCAAATAAAGAATCCCTCAATGCTACTGATCCCAGTTGTATTGGAAACTGACTACCTCAATTTTGCAGCAAAATATGAAAAAGGGCCGAGGTAAAGCTAAAAGAAATGAGGTGGCATGTCAATCAAAGGGACAGGTGAGCGATCATATTCAAACATAACTTTCATTTTGTTGATTCCATGTACAGCTGATATTGGCGCAGAACTGACAACTCAAATTTACAGCGAAGTTTGAGAAAGGATCGAGCTAAAACTGAAAGAAATGAGGTGGATGGCCAACCAAAGGGGCTGGTGAGTTTTCCAAAGAACATTTATTTCATCAATTCGGGGGATAATTAATTTTGACATGAAATCTGAAATATGTAGCTACATTGGAAGCAATTGTCTGGAAGTAACACATCCAAAACATCCGAAAAATGTCAGCAACAAACTCAAACTATTGATTTACACGAACATCCACATCCAAGTGGGGAAGTGCATGAAGAGCCAATTCAAAATGGAGAAGTGCTCGAACAGCCAAATCAAAATGGCAATACGTCTGAATGGTCAACTGAACTTGTGGAGGAGGCTGAAGTTGTTCCCATTGTAGTCAGGCCAGGACACATTCGCTTTGAACCTTTGGAGAAAGGTCTAAACTCTTTCCCCGCCCCCCCTCTGCCCCCTCCTGCTTTTTGTGGGTTTCTATCTACTATTGTCGAGAATCTTGTTTGAAAGTGATTTTGATCCTCTGATTTATAGAGAGGTATGATCTACACAAATCAGTTGATCTGAATTTGAACAAGTCTAATTTGAGTTTCATGTTTGGTCTTGTTTAGTCCCCATTGTTGACTGTAGATATTTAATTTAGATTCTGGAGCCTTTACCCATGTCCATGGACAGTTTTCTGTGAGCAAAAATAATTACTTGAAAATACCATTAAGGAAGAAGCCCATCTAGGTTCACTATTACAATGATTGGTCAATTGCTTTTAAATAATCATCATTATAGAATGATTTTACAATCTATGTTCTTGAATATCTTGTCTTTTCCTCCCTTTGGCAATTGTTATGACGCTCCCTGTTGGTCTCTAATGATTGCATGATTATAGTGTGGCATATTACCTCAGAGTTCTGACATTTGAAATATTTTTGGGTTGATGCAGAGCATGCTGTGGAACAAAATCAATTACCAATGGTATGGTTCATCACATGCATTATGATGTTGGTTATGTTCAAAATGGCTGCATTCTTTGCATTTCTTTAGGTTCAGGATTTTATACGTTTCATCGTTGTTTTTATAGAGCATACTCATTTCTTAAGAAATAATTCGCAGCATGGAAGTTCATTTCTAGGAGGGGGAGGTTATGGAAGGTTTATATTTATGAAGAATTGTTTCGTTTAAGAGGATATATCAGCTTATGTTGATGAATAATCTTGCACTAATCTATATTTGGTTTAATTAAGATGCTGTTAGATATAGAAAGGAACTATTTAAGAATCAAAGCCCTTAAGAGAAGGGATGCAAACAAGGTTTTGAGATACTGAGAATATATCAAAATGATTCAATAACTCTAACCATTCTTTTCTTGAATAATTGAGCTTTGGGGTTTAAGTAAGGTAAGCATGAAAATATCCATCATTCTTGATATAATTTATTATATAGGGTGATTACTATCAGACACCAATTTGTGTAAAATAAAAATAATTTCAAGTCATACTTTGTTGTGGTGAAGCCCTTGCCATTTTCTACCTATCACTTCTTTTAATTGCTTACTCACTGGCGTTAATAAATATCAAACAAGCCATCAAGTTCATTAGTCTATGTTGATATTAGCAGTAAACATTAGTGACCTGTATATGTACTGTCAATGGCTTGTATAAAAGCACAATGCATTTTTATTTGTATCATCTCCTTTTATCTCTAATATATTTTCTGAAGGAAAACAACTCAATACTAACGAACATGTTTGGCCAAGCTTAAAAAGTTCACTTTAAGTAAATATGAAAGTTTCTTTTTTGAGTCTTACATCCTTTGTCTTCAATGCTTTTCAGTTTGTTGACATTTCTTATCCATATTGGTTCCATAGTTCTTCTAGATGAATATTGAGTTTTTTCTTCAGGACACCCTCCAGTGGAATGGAATTACCAGCAAGAAAAAGGGCCAGAAATGGGGGAGGGAGAAACATGCATTCACTCCAAGAAATGATCGTAAAGATTCAAACGAAGATTTTTCTGAAATATTGAGTGATGCAAAGAAAAACCTATCAGACGAAGGAATTGACTTTGATAAACTTCCACCCCTTGTTGACATGCCTAAGGTCTCATTTTTTTCTCTTTTTATGCATTCACGATTTTATATTATGAACCATTTTTGTTTCCTTTTATAACAAAAGTTGGTGGGAGAAGTGGGCTTTTTGTCTCGATCTTTTAGCAGCATACACCCCTTGCGACTTCCTACAGGTTATGCAGAGAGCACGTTTGACTTCCTACATTCAAGGAGCATTTTTTACTAAGCTTAAAAGTTAGTTTTCCGAAGTTGAGACTTTAGAAAAGTAAGATGTGTTGTTGAAGAAGTAACTTCTAAGTATTTAGCAGAAAAGAACCTCAAAATTAATTTCGAACTGTTTTGAAGCTTAGCCAAACATAAACTTCCAGACCAACTTGTCTTGCTTCGTTGCCTCCCTCATTCGTATCATTTATGTTGTAATCATTTTTGGCAGGAAGGAGACTTAATTGCATATCGTATTCTGGAGTTATCATCGTCGTGGACACCTGAGCTTTCATCTTATCGAGTACAGCTCGACTCTAGTAGGATTTGAATAATAAATTATAGCTTACAACTGGACAACATCAATAGCCTTAACATATCTTTCGACATAGGTTGGAAAAGTATCCTGGGTCAATACTGAATCCCGTCAAACTATGCTGATGCCAGTACCAGAATATCCTGTTGTTTACAAGAAGTTAGATGAGGACGAATCTGCCGCTCAACCCGATAATCCCCTATACAATGAAGATGGATCGCTGGAGGCAAGTTCTGCACATTTTAATCATTCTTTAAAGTCTTTACCTTTTCTTTCCCATATTGATATCAATCACCAAATATTTACCATCCATGCCATGCAGATTGATTTATCATCTCTTGTTGACATCCGTATCGTCAAAGGAGGCAACACAGGTCCGAGGAATACAACCCCTAGTTGCGACAATGAAGGTCCTGTAGGCAATGAAAATGCTGGAGAATTTGAGTTGCCTAGCGGTAAAGATAAACAATCATGTGCTCCAGCCCCAGGTATTTATCATTTTTAATGGCAATTCTTGAAAATAATTAAAGTCTGGTTTGGAGCATTTATTAAACGCCGGTCCATCTCTGCTCATCCCGACTGTATTTGCTGTTTGTAGATCGTGCAGAGTTAAACGGTGGTAAACAAACACAACCTCCAACTATAGGTACCTATTTCGGATGCCTAAAATTCCTGGTTATGTTTTCGGATTTTGAAAATGTTCTTTTTATTTGCAGACAACGGAGTAAATGCATGGGATGAAATTAGCTCGACTCTGAATGCCAAGAAGGCGCAACTATTGCAGGAGAATAGTTGCGGTAAAGAGAGTTCAGGGAAGAAATCATGGTCATATAAAGCTTTGAGAGGCAGTGCACTCGGCCCTACAATGGCTATTTTAAGATCAGAAAGAGAGATTTGAGAGAGAAAAATTTAAGCCTTTTCACATGCTCAACTTTCGGGTTCGATTTTCTGTAGTTTTTGTAGATCTTCTGTCTTATGTAAAGAATGTTATGGGAGGCTAAACATCCCCCGACTTGATATTTCGATCTATCGAACAATTTTCCTTGCCCAGAAAGGTTACGGGTGTTTCGCATGAAAATTGGGTTTCGCTAACAATTAAAAGATAGTTCAGATGATTGTGTAAGGAATAGACATCTCAAGACAAAATTCCAAAGAAGGGTGCTTTATTTATAAATATTACAATTTATAAGAAATGAAATGTCTCCAGAGGGCGTAAGCATACAAAGCAATTGAAAGTTTGACGAGAAAAATTAAAAGAAATGAAATTACATAATTATCTATTCGAGAGTGAATTGATTGTGACTTTTTTTATACGTTCTTTTTCCTCTTTTATACTCATTTGGCAGTTTTTCTTGTAGAAACACTCGAAAACTGCTCATGCCCTGTAACTACCTACTTTCTCCATAATGGATGACTTGTTCAGAAACTGTCGTCTTTAACTGATGTCATTACTTAACTGCTTGCAACCGAAATTCTTGGATTGTGGACTATGATAAAATTGTCCATTAATTGTTTCAATAACCGTTTTAAATAATCAACAAGACGCTATACTCGCCCAACTCCTGGGCTTTTCGCAGGTTTGAGCGATAACAAGCTTCCGCTACATAACTCTATCTTGGGCTCTCACAATACTCGTCCAATTTTGGGCGTCTCGCATATCTTGGGTGTCGCAGATCTTGAGCGTCTCGCAGGTTTGAGCGATGATGAGCCACCGTTATAGAACTTCGTCTTGAATTTTTACACGGTCTCATTTGGACTCATCCTAACTGGACTTTATTCTTTGAGCCACATTTTTTTATGTCAACAATGGGCCAAACATGTTAATTGTGCTTAATGTTAGATAGCTATTGTTATTTCTTAAAATGGGTCCATGAATATGATTATTATGACCAGTAAGACAAAATCCTATAAGATAAGAGAAAATTACCTTAAACCCTACATTTCAATTATCAATTTCAAAAATCAAGTACCAATTATTTTTTAATTTAAAAATCATATAATACACCCCACTACCACCTACCCCACTTTTTAAACATTTGAACTAGATCACAACATCCAACCCCACCCCCACCTACCATATCGTAAATATCTTTTTCACATTACAGAAAACACACACACTCCCTCTCTTTATCTTCTTTTTCTCTCTACACCAAATATTCTCTCTTTCTCTCCCTCCATTGAATCTGTAAATCACGTGTCCAGTTGCTGTAAATGGCTTGGTAGACAATGATCGTAGAAGTGGTGGTAGTGGTAGTGCGATGGAGGTAGAGGTAGAGGTTCTTTCAGTCGTCATCTTCATCCAACTTCTGTCTACTTCAGACCATCGTCTCTCTCTCTCGATTGTCATCTTCCCCTTGCGGCGATGGTTGGTGACTCCAATATTAAAAAGGAAGCCTCCAAATATGAGATTTGAAAAATAATCCCTCATCTCCAGATTTCTCACAATGTTGTGCTTGTAATGAGCATTGATTTTATTGCTTTTGTTGTTCTTCATGTAATGGGCAAGCTGTACTTTGTCCGCAGAGAGGCTTAAGATAGTTTCATGTTTGCTTCCTAACAGCAACATTGTCAATTTCTAATTTGGGAATTTATATCTTTCTTGAGGAGTCTACTTTCTGTTAGAATTTATTCTTGCAAGTTTGGAAAAATCAAATTGACAATCGAAAATTTTGGTTTTTTTTTCATTTTCTAAGAATATCCATTTTTTTTCTAGTTCAGTAGATTTTTAGACCACGAGGTGGTAAATGAGATGGATTTTTAGTTATATTTTTTATTACTCAATCATGCTTTTAGTGGATCAACTGATGCAGTTTTGAATGTAAAATGTTCACTGTTTTGTGCCTTTAGTGGTGCATTTAAGGTGATGGTGGTGATGACTGGTGGTAGATTGTGGTGCTGGTTTATGGTGATCATTTGTGATCAAATATGTGTGTACTGTGATTGATTGTGACCAATTTTGTATTAATTGTGACCGATTGTGACTTGAACATATACGGTCACAATTAAGATTTAATTGGTCACATACTCAACAAAAATTTGATCACACTTAGTCACATTGAATACACACT
>CAIGRL010267121.1:0-15239 GCA_903798325.1 Fraxinus xanthoxyloides | reverse complement strand
TCAACTTGAATTTTATATATTTTGATTTTTTTTAATGATATTCAATGATTGATGGACATTCTTTTCCTTTATATTTATAACTCCTCAAATGTGTCATGCCGTGAATACTACTAGTACAAGTTACAATTAGGTCCAATGTCAAATCAAAGCTTCTCCTAGCTAGCTAGATGGAGAATATATGAATTTTGATTGAACAAAATGACTCCACTAGTAATAAACCTACAGCTTATCTTCATTCGGTAAAAGAAATATAGTCTCAGCATACTCTACTCTCCAATAGTCAACCGTGTCATAAGGAGAATATAATGTACTCGCTGCAAAATCTTTATACATGGCTACTGCGACTGCAAGCTCACATGAAA
This sequence comes from Fraxinus xanthoxyloides, assembly GCA_903798325.1. Lineage (NCBI taxonomy): Eukaryota > Viridiplantae > Streptophyta > Magnoliopsida > Lamiales > Oleaceae > Fraxinus > Fraxinus xanthoxyloides. The sequence continues at coordinate 14,877 of CAIGRL010267121.1, read as the reverse complement.
AACTCTCCAACTGAAATTGACTACAAGTGCGGTGTTATCAGTCAAGTCACCATGTATGCGATAATATTACATGGACATTTTAGGGAAAATCGCTACTCATTCAGTAGATCCACATTCAACTTCCTCACAATCTCTATAGCATTAAAAAGTTTATCCTCTTGAGTCGGTGCTAACATGTTCGTGCAACTCTGTGATTTCGCACATTTGTCGTGAAACTACTGCTACAGCTTGTAACGAATGTTCTTAATTATTACGGGGATTGATAACTCTTGAACTTTCTTGAATATTGCATTGAGAAACTCAACATTGTTTGATGTCATAATATTGTATGGACATCCTTAAAAATGTAATCGCGCCCACTGTTCAGTCCCCAATTTTGTAAGATACCTGCATGTTTTGAATGATTTATTTCATATTTCTACCATAAACTTATTACATTCTTCAACATTGTAAACTTCGGTCGCTCTCGTGAATAATGAAACGATGCCATTTGTCCCGATACCTAGTCTACATGTTGCCTTGTATATGTTACATGTAATACACATGATGTACCTCGAGAAAAACTTCTGTGATACAATTTATCATAGACGGTCCCGAAGAGTTACAAAGGAATGGTCCTCGATTTCCTCCGATTACTTCCCTCAATTTTGTGAAGAACAGATACATCGACAAATTATTCTCACTATTGACTATGCCGAATGTAAGAAGGTAAATTTGGATGTTGGCATCTTTACATTTAGCAATGATCAACTTGCCTTCGTATCTAGATTTTAGAGTTGTACTATCAACTATAATTAGAGGTCGCATATCTTTTCGAAATTCCCAAATGCATTGTCCAAGAGCCAGGAATAAGATTTTAAAGCAATTCTCGCCCTTCGTCTCAATAAAAATATAGAGTCAGGATTAATTATCACCATATTATGGCAATACTTGGCTAATTTAGCAGAGCTCTCCTCGATCGAGCCTATTAATTCCCCAATGCACATTCTTTAGCCTTCCAGATCTTTTGATAGCTCGAACCATTTCGTACTCTCGATGGACTTTGTTAACGATGTCTGAATGTTTGTAGATCATTTGTAAATCCTGATACTTGTGCATTATCTGTTGAACCAATAAACCATACTCGGGGCTTGCTTGTGATCATTTGACGAATTCCCACTTCGCAAGTATATTCCCGTGTATACTTGCGAACTGCAAATAACTCATTCATGTCCATCTTCGTCCCTCGCAAATGCCAACGGAAACTATATCGGCTCAAATAATCGTAAACAATTACATGTTTGATTCCTTTAATTTGAACCCAAAGTTATATTTCAGTACAATTCGAAGCGCAGAATCTTGCAAGTCTTTCTTTGTTTCAAATAGTTAACATATAAATCCTTATCACCAGGAACTACACGCACATAATTAGATGACAATCCACTCGATCCACCATTGCGCGCCCGCCCCACCCATGTCTATGACGAGACGAATCAATCAAATTTTCATTGTAAATTCATTTTAATTCTCGTTGTCATGAACTACTGATAGAATTTTGTATGGTACAGCGAGATCACAATGATGAACAATTGTTTCGGGAATAACCACATTATCATCAGAGCTATCTCCAATATATCCCAAAAATCATTGACATTGTGATCACTTCCATCAGATCTTTATGTTCACCTTCGATGACATTCTTCCTTAGTGAGGTCACACAAAGATTTGTATGCATTTTGTTCGATTCAAATAAATAATTCACTTCAATATCAGAAGCAACCTTTATAGGTAGAATCAGAATGGATGAATGCTCATTGAATTAAAATCTTAATTCCATATCATGCTGGGAGGAATTGACTTTCAGTTTTTTTTTAAATCATGGTACATTTTCGCATATAGTGTATTCGACGTTATGGAATTTGGAATATCACCACGTATATCACTCATCCATTTCCATACCCATAGATCTTTTTTCATCTAATTCAAAATCATCAAAGTAACAAACTAAGAATACAACAATATCTGAATGATGAAATATTTTAATTATAAGAAAAAAATAGTCGAAAAAATCGACTTAATCACTAGACAATATAATTACAAAAAGTCTTAACAACCATCTGCTAATAACTGTCTGTTAACTGTTAACAGCCGGTTGCATAAGGCTGTTAAAATTATTTTCATGAATATACATGTAGACGAATTTTTTCTTGTTTATGCTTAAAAAAATATAAACATATTTTAGAAATTATCAACATGTTAATTTATATCGAAATAAGATTTATCGATTAAAAATGTATACTAATTCAACGAAAACAATATTAAACATACATAAATATACTTATCGATTAGAAGTGATAGATAAAAAAAAAATTGTTCAGCGTTTGATCAATTCCTAAAATTTTTAGGTTGAAACAAATGAAAAATGAGAGAGATTTTATCTATATTGGAATAAACAGATAAAAAAAGTTAGTTAATTTTGAGATTTTAAGAGAGAAGTGTTAAAATTTTACTTGTTAACTAAATGAGTAATATTGTCTTTTAATTAAAATAATATTTTATAATTAATTATTTATTTAAGGGCATCTCTCTAACGTTCAGAAAAAATAAATAAATATGTAATTGTTAGAATTCAGAACGAAAATTAGGGGTTTGATCCCGTCAATTTTGAAAGTATCACCTTCCGCGAGTCCAATCCTCACTTCCATATTACACTCAAATTGCACCTCCTGCTGTGCCCCCTCTCTTTCTTCTTCCCCCTTCAATTCAGGGAGTTAACTTGCTAACTCAACAAATATACGGTTCCTTAAGGTTTTTGGAGCCCTTTTTTGCTTGATATTGATGGAGAATCTGGGCCTTGCTTCATCCTCCAAATTTGTGCTGGGTCTTTCCCCAAATCCCAGAAAAACAATTCTCTCTAATAAACCCTTTTTGGATCTTCCAAATTTATTCAAAAGAACCAGTAAAAACGGCAGGTCCACCAAAGAAAATTCTTCATTTTCAGCTGTTTCTTTACTTCAGGGCTACAAAACCACCAAAACTATAGGTAAATCTCACTTATTTACCCCTATATCTCAAATTTATGTATTGCTGTTGTCGTCTTTTATTAAATATACAATCTTTATATTTAATATTTAAAATAATTAGTGATTTTTTATCAGTATATGAAAGTATAGGCTCGCTTTTAGTAAATATGCAACTTTTATTATTGATTTTATTCCCATAGCTGTTTTTATATGTTTACATATATTAATATATGAACTTATATGTTTGTTTTTGTTAAAGATGTAATCTTTATTATTTTTATGTGTGTTAAATTGTATGTGTACTGAGGTCAATTTCTGTTTGTAGAAATTTTTAGTTCACACTGGTGCTTTTGTTCCCTCTGTGTATTCCATGGACGATTTTTTCTGTTTACCATATTAATTCTGTATTCTACAATAGATTGGATCTCCCCTTCAGATTAGAATGAGTTGAAAACATCTATAAAGCTATAAGTTAAGAAAAACATTTCTGAAAAAATATTTCCATTTGGGAAGAATTTATAAACGGTTTAATTATAAATGGATAGAAATGAGTGTTGGACAAGTAGATAATACTTGTGAATCTATTGGAATTTGTTGAAAATGAAGTTTGATCATTTACGAATAATATATAAATTTTGCCAAACGGAGGCTAGGTTGTAGGTTTATTACATTTTAGGATAGCACACTTGTTTCATGGTGTCCTGGAGACTTGATGGGCTGTATTGATATTATTGGTACCTAGAGAATGTTGTGTCTCTATCATGGTGGACTTGGTAATAACATCACTGTAGTGGTGGGGATTCAAAACATTACTTTGGGAGTGTCATTGCAGGTGACTTTTGGGGAAGATGTTTTTGAACACACAGATAATCTAACTCCGTTTGCAATAGAAGAGGCAGATCAAATCGGGTACAACTCTAGTATGCGTAAGGAAAAAAATTGTCTTCACACTAGTTGATGTAGTACATCACAACTACAATTAATAGTTTCACTTTATCTAGGAGTTTGTCTTTTTTAAATTATCTTTTCTAATTTCCTTTTCTAGTTGTAATATGTTTATTCATAAATCATATTTAAATTAGGATTAGTTTATTTCCTTTTAGAATTCAGTTTCCTTATTTTGGTTTCTTTTATTAATAGAATTAGGGAATAACTTTACCTATAAATATAGGGGTATTGTACACTTTTCAAGATAATCAATCATATATCAATACAAAGAATCATCACGAAGTAAAATAAAATTTAGAAGATGCTAATATTCGTTACAAGATTGCTGTAGACCAACATAGACGCCTTAAGCTGTTCAACGAAGGTGATTTGGTGATGATCCATCTCTGCAAAAATCATTTTCCTGTTGGCACTTACAATAAGCTTAAAGATAAGAAGATTGGTCATTTTCGCATTCTTCAAAAGATTGGTGATAATGCTTACAAAGTTGACCTTCCAGCAGATAACATTTCCAATACTTTCAATGTTGCTGATATCTTCGAGTACTATCCTCTAGATTAGTTTTCCTTGCAACCACAAAACTCGAGGGCGAGTTTTATTCAAGTGGAGGGTATTGATGTAGTACATCACAATTACAATTAATAGTTTTACTTTATCTAGAAGTTTGTCTTTTTTAAATTATATTTTCTAATTTCTTTTTCTAGTTGTAATATGTTTATTCATAAATCATATTTAAATTAGGATTAGTTTATTTCCTTTTAGAATTTAGTTTCCTTATTTTTGTTCCTTTATTAATCGGATTAGAGAATAACTTTGCCTATAAATATAGGGTAATTGTACACTTCTCAAGATAATCAATCATATATCAATACAAAACAAGATTATTCCAATATAATTTTTATTTTCAATTATTGTTACAAGAATTTCATAACGCTTCCGCACCACTAGTGTAGGGGTAAATTTTTGCTGAGTTATTGGAATAAAATGGATATGACAGACCCAAAATCATTGAAAACCTAGCTTTAAGACCATATAAAGCATCCAGCTCAACAATTTTCTAGGTGCCCTACGTAACAGTATTATGAGGAATGGTCAATGAGGGTGTAGGTAACAACAAGAAGAGTTGGACACAAGCCAATGTCCTGTTGATGATATCTTCTAATGATTTCTTGTGAGCACCAATGTACATAATAATAATGTCCTTTCTGTAATACATTAAAGGGACTGTATGGTAAGGGTAGAAATGATGCATCCTCCATAGATATTTGATTGATTATCTTGATTCTATTTGGTTTGGGTTTCACTCTATTGAGATTCTCTAATGTTAGGCATTTGGAATCTTTGCACAAATGGTGAAAAGTTGGAAGCGATTGGGGTAGGGATAAGGGTTTGTTAATATTTCTTTTCGTTGTGACAACCAAAAGAGAAATGATGTGAAATGGTAATTAGCTACATAGAGCACTCGACCCTCGAACGTAATAGTCAGGATTATGAATGTCCGTTCGAAAAGGTTCTTTCTGGACCTGCATGGCATGTGATAACGAATTTAAGAATAGAGGTTAATGTGTTGGTTAGTTTGGTTCATGTTCATTGGTGCTAGTTTGTCTATGCTTAGGTAAATTTATTTTCTGTGATAATAGTTTTGTTTCTGAAATGGAGGAAGGCACATCTAGATCGTGGGATATTTAGTTCTTTGAGCATTTTTTCCAAATACAATTTTAATGGCATCACCTTTATTGCCAATGACAATTTTTTTTGGCTTTAGAGCATGCTTGGCTGAGTTTTAAAATAAATAATCTGTTGTTGCTCAAATGTGGAAATAAGTACATTATTTTGAGAGTAACATAAGAGACACTAGCAAAATAAGAAACCTTTTACTTAACAATAAGAACAGTAAGTCATCCAAAAATGCTTGGTAACAAAAGTAACTTGTAAGTCTAGCCATACACGCTTTTAGTGATTTCTCTTCTCTAAGAGTACATTTTATATAAAATAGCAGCTATCACTTTTCAATAAAATATGTTTTCACTCTTTCTCCTTGTACTCGTGACTTCTCTTAGCAAAGGATTTGATGTTTTATCATTCTTTTCTGCTATTCTGCAGTGTCTTCTTCTACGGTTGCTCATCCTTTTCTTCTGATCCTCATGCAGTGTTGGAGAAAGTGGGGAGGGACTGTTTTGCAAGCACTACTACGTCAAGTAGCCAAGAAACATCTTCAGTTGGTGTAAATCCACAGCTTTCCGTGCCGCCTCCATCTTCTCAAGTGTAATTATCTCGCACATCATGTTAATCTACATTTCTGGTGATATTGTTCCTGTCAGCAATTTTTCACTAACTAGACTGACGTGTCAACAATTTCACTTTTCAAACTAAGAGACATGGACAGAGTGACTCAGTGTTTTCCTCTGATTTGTTCCTATATGTAGTGTGATTATGGAAGTAGGTTTATTACCAACGATAGTATTGGATCTTAGTTATTCTCGGATATTAACATGTTGCATGACTCCTCACTCAAAATAGGGGGTCACCTCTCTTCTGGATTGGAGTTGGCGTTGGCCTCTCAGCACTCTTTTCATGGGTATGTAAGAGGACACTGCTTGTTATTTCTTCTTAAAACTCTTGGTACTTGAAATCATTCTCTTTTTTCTACTTCATGGAAGATTTCTTAACATTTCTTTCTTACCATTTTCATTACATTGCAGGTGGCTACATACCTAAAGGCAAGTAACTTCTTCCCCCGAGCTAATTTTGCTTAGTAATTTTTCTTGTTGCATATTTCTTTCAGTTTTTGAAAACTAGTTGATATGACTGGGACTTTATTTTCATAATTCATCAAGTAGCATCTAGAGTATTTTATCTTGTAAGGTTAAATCAGATTTAAACTTCCCATGGATCTACTAAATGTTTGCTAGGATGTCTTTCCCTGAAAGATTAGTTGTATGGACTTTTAGCTAACGCCGAGTATTTTTCAAGAACTCAATAAGGTTTTTTTTTTTTTTTTGTTGGGCAAATCTATAACCCTCGTGACTGATCTTTAGATTGTTGAACAAATGATGATCTATTACCCTTATTGTTGTGTTGTCAGCTTTAACGAAGACTTCATATCAATAATGGTGTTTGTTTGCTGGTGCATAAATTTTTTCCAATGGAAACAAGCCTTCCAACAATTTCAAATGCAATTATTAACAGTTACATACTAAGCCCCTGTTTGGTACCGACTAAAATCTTGATTTCAATACAAGTCAAAGTCAACCATTAATTTTAACCACACATTTGATGGGTCCAACACATTTCATCAACTTCAATCAAAATCTACTAAAAATCTGATTTTAATCCCCACCAAACAAAGGCTAAATGATGCCCCTGCTTTGCAGGAGTTTAGGTTAATGAATCTATTGAATTTCTATTTAATGTGTTTATGACAAATTTCTTTTATCCTTTCTGCTTGCATTTCTTCCAGGACCAAGGCGGATCCTCCAATATATTACATATTTGCCAAACCTATGGATGACAATGCAGCTTTGCTTGAGGAACATAAAGAACAGGTGAGTTTCTGCGAGTATATTAAATGCAAATTTGGGCTGTTTCATCATGACATTTAAACCTTGTTTGGGATACATTTTAACGAGGTTTTGGGAAAAATGTATATTGGAATTGTAATTTTTTGGAAAATGTGTGGTTTAAAAGTAAGGAAAAGTTTTTGGTTTACATGTAATATTATTTTATTGAAAATGTGTGGTTGAAAATGAGTTTTGAAAAAATGTATTTTTGGTTTAATGGAGCCCAAACAAGTGCTTAGTGTTTGAAATAATCTGCCGCCACTTACCCCACAAGTGTAAATGTATCCATAACAAATATTTGTTCATGGAGAAGTTAAACATCGGTGCACAAACAGCTTAGTGTGTGAAGTTGAGATTAATTTAAATTAATTGTTTGTGACGAGATTTTTATACTCTACTATGTTTTGCATCTCTTGTGAACTGGGCTTCCTTGGACAGATCATGATTTTCTTTTTGGTCTGAGGATATTCTTTGTTTCTTTCAGAACTTTACCTTTTTTTTTCTTCAGGAGGGAGGAATGTTTTGAAGAAATGTTTGCAAATATCTTGCCTTTCTTTTAAAAAAAAAAAAAATTCCTTTGTGCACATATGACTATGCTTTATCTAGAAGAAGGATGCTATCTCAGTAGAACATGCTAGAATAGGAACAAGCAAATTTAATACAATTCAATATGTATGGTTAGAAAGAGTTGGTTTATTAGAGCTGTCATTAGATTCAGCGTTAGATGGAATTGTGTATTGGGAAAAAGACTGAAATGTTGCCGAAACATTATAACATTAGTAGTTGACAGTAGTAGACTATAAGAGTGCTGTGTTCCTTTTTCCAATGATGCTTTTTTTGGATCAGATGTTTCAGGAATGGAAAGCTAGTAGGAGAGAGGAATTGTCTCAATATCAGAAGCAGATTGCAGAATGGTATGTGGGAAATGTGGACCAGGAGCTTGAAAGGTGGCAGAACGGAAGAAAAGGTCAGAAAGCGAACAATGACGTGGCAAACTTACAAGAGACAATGGACAAAGAACTCGAGACTCATCAGCTTGAGCATGGCCCCAAGACTCGAAAAATTCCCAGAGGAAGCAACAATGATGATGAAGATGATGTGGAAGATATAAATGTTGGCGAGGATGATATGATGGATGATGTGCTGGATGTTGATGAAAACGGGAGGAGAGTTGATGAAACTGTGAAAGCTGAAACAGTTAATGGTAGCCCTCAGGAGGACAAGAAAGACGAGTAATCTGTAACTCCATATGTTTTACTACCAAGGTTAAATTCTTATTAGGTTTGTAGTTTCACTCTTATTATCCCCCATATTTGATCCTGTTTGCTTCAAGGGTTATATTATGACCAATGTGCGTTTTAGTGACTTAGCTGTCTTTATATTTCATCAGTTTTGATGTATTTGCACAATCTTTTGGACTAATGGGCATGTATGATTTATTTTTATGCTTACTGTGTCCATTTTTAATTGTACTGTATTACTTCTCCAAATTGAGGATATGTAGCAGGGAAAAAAATTGTAACTACAATGGTAAAGATTATGTTTATACAAATAACAAACATTATAAAACCATGTATAAATCAGGTCATAATTAATTATATTTATAAAGAAATTGATAAAAATTTTGCGATCGAAATTTGTGCTTATAAAAGAGTAATTTGATTTATATAGTTAAATCCGGGAAATAAATGTCTTGTGTTTCAAAATAAATTGAGTGAATATGTTGTCAAAGTAACCTCTATAATGTAAGAGCATCTCTAGGAGATTTTTTTATTTTTAAAGAGCATCTTCTACAAGTTAGCTAGTAAAAACTTTTAATTACTCCAATATGCTCTTTATATTATACTTAGGGATTGTTTTGAGCTCCATTTTTCCGGTATAGAATGCATTTTGGAATAGTAGATGTGTGGTTAAAAATAAAGGAAATTTTTTTGAGTTGTCTGTAATATTATTTTATTGAACAATGTGTGGTTGAAAAGAAGAAAGAAAAATGTATTTTGAAAAAAATGAGGAACAAGTAAGGGCTTAATTTTACTACTCCCAAAAAATGTTCATTATTTTTCCTATATTTTATTTTTACTAGATTTTTTTCTAAATTATTATATTATTTTTCTTCGTGAAAAATTGAAATATTTTGAATACATTTAATTATAAAGAGTGAATTTGATTTTCCAAATTTAAAGAGCTAATTGCCTTTAAAACATAATTTTAAGGGTTGTCTCCTTAAAATAGAGAGTATCTTGCGTTTAAAGAATCCCTTAAAAATGCTTTAAATTTGTTTATTTTAAAATAGTAAGAAGTGCATGCCTATTGTTTATGTGAATAATGATCATCATAAATGAAGGTTATTGTTAGGCCAAATAATAGACATATCCATGGTAATATATATGTGATAAGTTTTAGGTTTTCCATGTGAGCAATGAATCGGTCCAAATAAATGCTTGTTCATTGATAAGATAAATTGTTAATAATTGATTACTGCATGGAGAGTAACGTTTACAGTTGATACTTTTGTCCAAAGACTAATGTCAATTGTTCCAAGTATATTGTGTTGGAGCCCACCATTATGTGAATTGTTCAAGCATATCATGTACGGATTTATTAATAAAGTATTATAGTGCTGTGACATGATTATTGATTGTGAGCTTTTTATTCTGTCGCGTTCTCGATTCAGTTACTACGTTTGCTTTAACAATATTTGTCAATATCAATTCCATTCATGTGCTTAATGACACAAACTTCAAGAATTGGAAGGAGAGTATTTTGATTGTCCTTGGTTGCATAGATCTGTCTTGCATTTTGGGAAGAATGACCTGGACCTCTCAATAAGGAAAGTTCTATAGGTGATAGAATGAACATGTAGAAGTGGGACCATTTTAATCGCACGAGTCTTACGATCATGAAACGTTCCATTTTGGAAGCCTTTAGGGGCCATATGTCTGAAGACAAAGACGCTAAGAAGTTTCTCGAGGAAATGGAACAACGTTTTGCGAAAAACGAAAAGGCTGAAACAAGTACCCTTGTCTCTAACCTTGTTTCAATGAAGTATACAGGAAATAGGAACGTAAGAATGTATATGAGGGAGATGTCTCGTATTGCTTCCAAACTGAAGGCACTAAAGTTACAGCTGTCCAACGACTTGCTAGTGAACTTAGTTTTGAATTCTCTTTCGACACAATACAATCAGTTGAAATGAGTTACAATTCTTAATGAGCTCATACTTTATTATGTGCAAGAAGAAGAAAGACAGAATCAAAAAGAGTTGAAAGTGCCAACTTAGCAATTGCATATAAGGACAAGAAAAAGGAAAAGTGGGAATAAAGCTTCAGTTTGGACATCACATCAGAAGGAACAACAGAAACATGATAAGGAATTTACTTGTTACTTTTGCAAGAAGTGTGGACACATAAAGGAGTGTTCCAAATACGCTGCTTGGCGTGTAAAAAAGGTATGCTTCTCCCTCTAGTTTCTTATGAAGTTAATTTAGTTTCTCTATCTATACATACTTGACGGATAGATTCTGGAGATACTACTTATGTAAGTGTGTCTATGAGGATTGTTTGCGGAGATGAAAACCAATTCATGCTGAAAGATTCATTTATGTCGGCTACGGTAAAATAGTTGCAGTGGAGGTTATAGGGATCTTTAGGTTGCATTAAAGTCTGGTTATTTTTTGGATTTGAAAGAGACATATGTAATATCGTCATTTAGACGAAATTTAGTTTTATTTTTACTTTGAACAAATCTGGTTACTCTTGTTCACTTGGAAATAATAAATTTGGTCTTTTTCAACATCCAAATATTTATTGCTACTGGTTCTTTAATTGACAACTTAATATGTTGGATACAATTGTCTCGTATAATGAAATATTGCAAACAAATTCACGAGGTACAAAACGCAAATTAACAAATGAGAACTCCTCCATATTATGGATTAAGCATTTAGGACATATCTCTAAACAGAGAATTGAGACTCGTGTTTGACAAAATTTTTGAACCTCTTGATTTAACATATTTCAAAATCAGTGTTGAGTGTATAAAGGGAAAGCAAACAAACAAAAAGAAATTAGGCCCGGATAGAACTTCTGGCATCTTAGAACTAATTAATACCGATATTTGTGGTCCATTCCCTATGGCTTCATAGAATGGTCAACAATATTTCATTATGCTCATAGATGATTATGATTATTCTCGTTATGGGTACCTATATTTAAATCACGAGAAGTCTCATTCCCTTGATGTATTCAAAGCTATAAAAGTTGAAGTTGAAAATCAGCTCGGTGTGAAAATTAAGGCCGTAAAATCTGATTATGGTGGTGAAAATATGGTAGATGTGATGGATCAGGTAAAGAATATCTAGAACCTTTTGCAAAATTTCTAGAAGAATACGGTATCGTCTTACAATACACAATGTTAAGCATATCTAGCATGAATGGTGTTGCTGAGAGATGCAATAGAATGCTCAAGGACATGATTATGAGTATGATTAATCTCCTTTACCAGTATCACGATGGGGCGAAGCTCTAAAGATTGCAGCATATATCCTCAATATGGTTCTAGGCCAAGCAGTAGCTATAAACCCTTATGAAACAGAACAAGAATCCTAGTATAAGGTATCTACACATATGGGATTTTTCAACCTAGGCAAGGTCTTAAAGGCCAAATGAAAAGAAATTAGACTCAAGAACTATAAGCTACTACTTTGTTAGGTACTTTGAACGACGCTAGATTAACCGGTTGCTGTTTGGCATAGGGTTCCTTATCTTTTTTCTTCCGCTATCAAGGGGATTTAAGTTTTACGATCCCATGACTAGGACTTTTTTTTTTGAGACAGGAAATACGAGACTTCTTGAGGAAGTTGAGATTGTCGAGGGATATAAGGTTAGAGATATTGTCTTTGAACTGGAAATCGTTTCTCTTCTATTGCTTGTAGTGATCAGAATACTATTGCGGACATTGTTTAAAATGCAATCCGAAATATCAACAGAGTATAGAAGTGCTCCTTGTGCAAAATGAAGAAATTATAATTGAAGAGCAAACTCAACAATCTCAAGAAATTATACCATCGAGAAGATCCATAAGAGAAAGGAGAAGTGTCAATCAACTTCCATCAAACCAAACAAATTTTCAATTCTCAAAAGTGGATTGATGCAAAGAATGATGGATGGAATCCATGAAGGATAATGACGTTTGGATCTTGTCGAATTGCCAGAAGGTGTGAAACTCACTGCTTGCGAATGGATATTTAAGAACAAAAAGGATTCAAGAGAAATGTTGAAAGATATAAGGCTCGTCTAGTTGCCAAAGATTTCACTCAAAAGGAAGACGTTGATTATAAAAAGGCTTTCTTATCGATTTCATCGAAAGACTCTTACATGATTATAATCTCACATATGGATCATTGTGATTTGGAGCTACATCACATGAATGACTGCATTTCTTAATGATGTCATTAGCGAAATGATATATATGATGCACCTAGAAAACTTTGTATTCGGCGATGCCAAAGAAAATGATCTGCAAAATGAAGAAATCCATCTATGGTCTCAAATAGGCTTTCGTTAATGGTATTACAAATTTCATCAAGTTATCATATGGGTTTGAGGTAAATAGATTGATGATTGTGTATATCATGAGTTCAGTGAGAGTAAGAATGCATTCTTGGTGTTATATATTGATGACATACTGCTTGCTAGCAGCGATACAGTTTTATTGCACGAATTCAAGAGATTTTCAACTAAAAATTTTGAGACGAAAGATCTTGGGGACGTTTTTTTTAGGCATACAAATACATTGAGATCATAGAGATATCCTTGAATTATCACAAAAAAGTTATATTCAATGAGTTCTTAATAGATTCAATATGAAAGGTTGTGTACCTAGGAGATACCCCTGTGCCAAGGAAGACAAACTCAGTCTCGATTAGTGCAATAAAAATGAGTTGGAATGGAAACAAAGGATATTCATTATGTGTTAGTTGTAGTAAGTCTTATGTATATTCAAGTATGCATATGTCCAAACATTGCATTATAGTGGGATTGTTAGGCACATGTTTGAGTAACTTAGGCATGGATCACTGGAAAGCAGCTAAACGGGTTATGCATTATTTGCATATGACAAAAGATCATATGCTCACATACAGAAGATGGGTTATTTAGAGATTGTTGGGTATTCTGATTCCAATTTTGCTGGACGCCAGACTACAAAAGATCCATGCCGAGCTATATTTACCTGTTAGTTGGAGGAGTTATTTCCTGGAAGAGTGCTAAGCAGACACTAGTAGTTGGAAAGCAGCCAAACGGCTTGTGCGTTATTTGCAAATAACAAAAGATCATATGCTCACTTATCGGAGATTAAATCATTTAGAGATCATTAGGTATTCTGATTTCGATTTTGCTGGATGACACACTATAAAACACCACGTCGAGCTATATTTATCTGTTGATGGATGAGTTATTTCTTGGAAGAGTGCTAAGCAAACACTCATAACTTCTTCCACTGTTGGGACAAACTCCATCACTGTGAATCCATTACTAAGGGTTTACCATCCAAGATCTTTCATGAGCACAATATTCATATGGGTGTTGTTTTATTTGACGATGTGCATGTTTAGTGGGAGTTTGTATTTTGAATTTTTTGTTACATGCGTATTTTTTATTTATTTTCTACAGAATAAAGTATATGGTTCATTTATAAATTATGAATGTTATTCTTGCTTGATCTCACTAAAGAATAAAGCTAGATTAGTTGGAAATAGGCACACTTAAGATCACATTGCATGTAATTTCCATGCTACGCATCCATACTCGATCTATGTTATTGAATATATTGGTATGGTGACCATTATGTTTAGTTACAGATATATGTGATGAAAGTTGCTTGATCCCATCCTAATATAGTAGATGGACCAAATTGTGCCTAAGGAGATATTTCGAAGTATATAGCTCTTCCGTGCGCATTCAAGATTATCTATAATATAATTGTTTTATGAAATATATGTAGTCCAAGTGGAAGATTGTTGGAATTTTCATTTAATTTCATATTATGGGCTTACATATTAAGTGACAATTATGTTATGTGCTATCTAATTTAATAGTGCTAAATAAGTTATCTGTTAATTGGACTCTAGGGACATCTATTGGGTATGGGAGGGCCGTACCTGTGTTTTGCGGGGCCTGAGGCGAATTTCGGAATTTGGGCCCCTAAGTCATAGCAGATAATTCTCTTTTTCTTTTAAAAGAGTCTTACTGAATTAAATTTGTTAACTTAAATTCAACAATAAAGCAACATATAAAACTAAAATATTCAAAATATATATTTTGCAATCAGTAACGAAAATGTTCTAAATGATCACTTAAATACAACTC
>CAIGRL010266976.1:0-14539 GCA_903798325.1 Fraxinus xanthoxyloides | reverse complement strand
AACAATACCAAAATGTTAAGAAAAATGTCATAAACAAACTACATCAAGACACCGTCGTCGAAAGGTTCTTTACGCGTGCGTCCACACTCTCTTCGAATAGTTACCATGTGTCGCTGTCGGTGACGCGTCTGACTGTCGGGACCTCCTCTACCTGCACTTCACACCAGTGGTCTCCATTTGTCCAACGGGTAAGTGGTCAGCTCGAAAATCCATAAAATGGCCTCGAACTTTATACAATTTCCGGACAGTTTTTCGATTTGTTTTTTAAAAACGACAATTAAAAACATGAAACTTATTACAAACTTGCAATGAAAATTAACACTTCAAATATGACAAATAATTTCTAAATTTCTAGCACAACCTCAATTCTAATGTCACGCCACACAATGATGCACTAATGTTGAAGATTTAAATTGGGATAAACAAATATATCAAAGCAGAACAAATTTATCACTTTAGGACCACCACTATTTCTCCTAAGGTCTCCGCTAATCGTAGGAATCAATCAACCACGATCGAATCCTGAAAATGCAAAGAACCCAATCGTCAAGATTTTGCGATATAACTGAAACGGAAAACTAACAATACCAAAATGTTAAGAAAAATGTCATAAACAAACTACATCAAGACACCGTCGTCGAAAGGTTCTTTACGCGTGCGTCCACACTCTCTTCGAATAGTTACCATGTGTCGGTGTCGGTGACGCGTCTGACTGTCGGGACCTCCTCTACCTGCACTTCACGCCAGTGGTCTCCATTTGTCCAACGGGTAAGTGGTCAGCTCGAAAATCCATAAAATGGCCTCGAACTTTATACAATTTCCGGACAGTTTTTCGATTTGTTTTTTGCTTTATTTTTGTCGCTTTTCTGATAAGTTTTTGGTTAGTTTTTTTAGCCAAATTCATCACCTTGATGCTCTGATATCAATTATCATGGAATCTTGCTTCAAGGGTCATCAAAATGGTGATTTTCGGGCTCAGTTTCACGTCACCTTTCTCTACCCAACAAACAATCCAAATGGCTCCAACCCATATTTACCTCAATTGCTCCTCAATCTCACCTACAAAGGATGAGATAATGGGGATAATTTGAAAGCCACAAAGACACGAGAAAAAATGATGGAAGAAACACGAAATGAAGGCAAAACAAAAGAGGAAGTCACCAGATTTTTCTTACTATTGCAGCCGATTTTTAGTAGAAGAAGACAGCCATGTTTTTTTTCTTATTTCTCACACAAACGACTAGGGTAAAGACACCATATGCTAGGTTAGACTTTATTTGGACCAATAAGAGGTTTAAATGGGCCAATACTCAAAGCCATCCAAGAGGTAATATATATGAGTCGTGAGCAAAATTATTTTTTATGCTAGAAGGTTACCAGGTGCAACAAAAGTCCATAAGCCTCTGGACTTGGTTGTTGGCAATAATTAAATCCAATGTTTACATCATAGCCCATGATTCAAATTGTATCAAAATCCAACAAAATCAAATAAGAGATATGAAAGTGTGTCAATCTCTATGATCGATCATACCTTTCATTCCACTCTTAAGTCAATAATAGTCAAAACTCTTTTCGACTCACGCTTTTACATTCACCAAGGATGCAATATCAAATTTACCAACTGAAATGTAAATCATAATCTCTTACTATCTAAGAGTGACGAATCTTGTATTGATTATTCATAACCTTCATATGATTCACCTGTATAGGTTATATAATACTCAACTCTTTGTTAGTGGATCTGTAATATTATCACTTATGGGAACTCGTTCTTTTTTACGTCATTTTTTTGTATTATCTCTCTAATGAGGTGATACCACCGAACACATGTTCGAATCGTTGATGAGAGACTTAGCTCATTTGCTTGCATGATGATTTCATTATTATCACAATATAGAGGTTCAGGTAAAAAATATTAGGAACTACTCTAAGTTCATTAACGAACTTTGATCCAAATCAAAACCCTTGCTGCTTCTGAAGCAACAATATATTAGGCTTCTTTAATCAAAGGTTATTTCCTGTTTGAAACATTTCCATCCAATCACTTCATTACTTATAGTAAAAGTATGTTTGGATTGAGACTCGCTATCTTTTAGTTTGACTGAAAGGTAGCACCAGTGTAACAAAAATTTCACCTATTGAAGCATAATGATATCGTTTTCCATTATTAATATGTCATCCACATATAATATTAAAAATGCGATGACACTCCCACTTGTCTTCCTATAAAGACACAGTTCATCTTCAATTTTATAAAATCACACTTTGTATGCATGGACGTTTCCATCTATATTGACCTTTTTCTTGTAAACTATTTATAGCCTATGGGTTTTAGCATATTAGGCGAGATAACCAAGGTTCAAGTTTTGTTTACATAAATCGAGTTCATCTCGAATTCCATTTTGTCCTTCCATCTCTTTGAGTCAATAATTGACTTTGTTTCTAAGTAATTAGTAGCTTCGTAACCCTCGATTAGTGATTTCTGGTTAGTAATCTTGAATTCGTACCTTTTGGAGGTCGAATGATCCCACTCGACTTAAATTGAACCGGAATGTCGTCGGGGTCTCTACTTCCTGATTAAGAGTTTGTCCCTTAGTCGGTGTGGGATTAGAATTGGGTCCATCTACTTGGTTAATTCTATCGTGGACTCTTGAACCTCTTCAAGTTTTAATTTACTCCCACTGTACCTTCTTCTAGACCGAAATGTTTCTCTGGAAAGACGTTATGTCATAAGATGAAGATTTTCTTCTCAATGGGATTATGGAATTGGTTACCAGTTGTCTTTGTTGAATATCCCGTGAATATATATTATTGGAATTAGATTCTAGTTTATGTGATTTAGTGCACTTCGCATAAGCGTTACAGTCCCATAATTTTATATAAGACAAGTTAGGCCTTCTGACTTTCTATAACTTGTATAGAATTTTCTCAACCAATTTAGTGTGTATCACGTGACAATTAGTGCATTACCCTAAAATAATTTTAGGAGAATTGCATAGCTTATTATCGATTGCTCCATTTTTAATGGTGTTTTATTCCCCATTTTAGATACACCATTATGTTGTGGTGTATGCGTCGGAGTCTACAACGAGAAAATCTCATTTTTCTTTAGATAATCTAAAAATCAAACTTTAAGATATTATCTATTTCAATTAGATCTTAGCGTAAGAATAACTTTACCTAATTTTTTCTCTACCTTTCGATCGAATTCTTTGAAATTTTCAAGAGCTTCATGTTTAAATTTCATTAAGTATATATAACCATATCTAGAATGGTCATCAGTAACGTGATGAAATAAGAGAAACTTCCTCTACCAACAATTGATATGGGTCTACATACAACAATATGTATTAGGCTCAGTAATTGTACAACTCTTTCTCTCTTTCCAATAAAAAGAGATTTAGAAATCATTCTTATTTTTCAAATGATTTAAAATCAGTTGACCCCAAATATCCATCTTTGTATAATTTAGAAACACTTTTTTCATTTATGTGACCTAGCCTGCAGTGCTAGAGATATATATTATTTAGGTTATCACTTTTATGTCTTTTATTTTCTGCGTTCATAATAGAAGAGTCAGTATCAAGAATATAAGTCATTTTATAATTTATCATGACTATTGTTTTATCAAGATATAATGAACAACAATTGTCCTAAACATTTACAATTCATGTTCAAACATGACACTTCAATATTATTCTTGGTAATGGTGGGAACAAATAACATTTCTCAAATTCTCATACCAAGTCTAAAGGTAAGAAGTATGTTCCTACAGTTACAATGCAGCAACCCTTGCTCCATTTTCAACATCCGGGTGAACTTTTCCATTCTGTAGTGGTCTACTTCTATTTAGTTTTGCATATTTACACAAATATGAGATCCATATCCCTTATCTAATACCCAAAAAGCTAGTGAAGTAGACTTATCAAGCTCAATAATAAAGATACCGGAAGTAGAAGCTTCAAAAGACTTCTTTCTCTGCAAGCTCGCGAGATAAGACTTGTAGTTTATCTTCCAACGACCTTTCATTCCATAATGATATCAAAGATCATTAAACTTGATATTGTCCTTATTTTCTTTGACTGCTTTAGCTATCTTGAATACTTTCCTAAAGCCTTCTTTAAACTTTCTCTTAGTACCCTTAGAAGAATGAATGGCCAGGACTTGCCCACTACTAGATTTGATATTAGGCTTAAGAGTCTTAAATGTTTAGCAACTTAGGGATGTGCACTCAAACCTATTCATTTTTAAAATCCATAATAAAGTGTGAATATCTCTCTGGGAGAGATTGTAGAATCAAGTAAATACTTTATTCATGGTCCATGACTGAACCCCAAGAAGAAAACTTCCCAACGTAATCAATCTTTAGTACATGAGCACAAGTAGAGACCCTTATGCCATTTTGCACATGTATAGTTATTTTGAAGTCTCATGTCTTTCCATATGTGATTGTTCATCATACAACTCTTTCAGATTAAAAGCCACAGTATTAGCATCTATATCTTCATGTTGCTTTTACAACTCAGGTGACATAGATGCATGGATCGTACATGTAACATTATTATCATCATAACTGTGTTATGATGAAACACTCTTTCTAAGTAAAGTTCTTAGTGAGTGTCTCTAGAAAGAACTGCTCAAGAACATAAACCAATTTTGTCATGCTTGAGAACAATACTTAGATTGCAATGCCAATCGAGAAAATTTGGTCCCGATTGGTTTGTTGGCATCCAATATACTTCTCGATTCATATGGTTACTCATAATTCAAAAATATAAATGATGAATAATAAAGAATTAATATGTATCGAAAAATACATCAAATAATTTAACATGATTTTTTATTTAATTAATTATGCTCCAATTGTTTGACTTAAATTTATGACACTCTCACATAAANACACTCTTTCTAAGTAAAGTTCTTAGTGAGTGTCTCTAGAAAGAACTGCTCAAGAACATAAACCAATTTTGTCATGCTTGAGAACAATACTTAGATTGCAATGCCAATCGAGAAAATTTGGTCCCGATTGGTTTGTTGGCATCCAATATACTTCTCGATTCATATGGTTACTCATAATTCAAAAATATAAATGATGAATAATAAAGAATTAATATGTATCGAAAAATACATCAAATAATTTAACATGATTTTTTATTTAATTAATTATGCTCCAATTGTTTGACTTAAATTTATGACACTCTCACATAAATTTATAGAATTCATACTTGATTCCCAATGGACTAGGATCCCATTTGTAGTTTTAAGATTTTGAGTGTGTTCAACAAGCCTGAATGTATAGATACTATAAACTATTGTATCTCCATACAACTCACATGTTATTAAGCTAACAACTTTTTGTCTTCACTAATATGCATTTAAGATTTATCTCCTTGAACTCAATGAAAGATAAATTTTAGTCAATTCAATTCAATCATTCGGAAATATCTAATATTTCATAATGTCAAACATATCCTTAATGAACCAACCTTGTGTGTACTCAATAAACTAAAATTGATGAGGTACTCTCGTTTTTTACTATAATGATGAAAAGTGAATTATTAACATGACTTAATATTATGACGAGAGTTTAACATTCATAGGTCTCATCATAAATTTATGGCTTATTGGTGTAATACCCCCTACCTTTTAGACCCATTGTGCTATACTCCCACCTTTTGGAATTGGCAAAAACATCCTTGTATGAGACTTGGAGGTGTGGAAGACAACCTTTGAGGTGTGTAAAACCCCATGTATCATCTTTGGATTGTGATCCACCCTCGTACCATCCAATTCCGTTAAATTAGGCATTAATAGTAGTAAAAAATGCCAAAATTAAAAAGGAATAATTGTAAGTGTGATATCAAACTTTCTATTATTTGCAAATTATACCCCAAGACTTTTATTTGTACTACCAACAATCAAAGACCTTTAAAACTTTATTTTATTCCCAAATCCCACCGCACCAGAAAAAAAGTAACAATCAAAAAGCTCATAAATCCATTTTTATCGCACATTAATAAAAGAATAATTGGTGGACTTGTTTCAAATTCACTGGGATGGGTTCCCTTCATCCATAACTCATTTCCATCAAAATTTATCTTTCTTGTACTCTCTCTCTCTCTCTCTCTAGGATTCTGCATGGCTTGGGCGATACAAGTATTGAAGCTAAAGCCAAAGCCAAAGTCTCATTAGATTTAGATCTACATATTCAGCTTGACTTATCGCCTTCTGTCTTGTTCCTTGAAGTCAAACTTCTTTCGATAAGCTTCATTTTCTATGGCTCAATGAAAATTGTAAAGTTCTTTGATCTTTGTTAGTCTATAATTTTTTGTATTTTTGTGCAGATGTTAGAATGCTAAAATAATTAAGCCCCCGTTTGAGCCAAATTATTGTAGAATGAGAATGAAAAATATAGCCATTATTGGGGGTCCACACAAGAGATAGAAAACTTGAATTTAAATATTGATGTAATGGATAACGGTCATATTTTTCATTTTAATGAGATAATAATGCGGGTCAAACAAGGCCTAAGTCAAAGCATTGATCAATAATGGCAATAGTCATTGAATTTTGGAAGATTAGAACTTTCAGAAATAAATGTAATCTAATAGGAATATAGATGTGCATATAAGAAGCAAAAACCTCAATTAGACAACCAAGTTAAAGGAACAGACGATGTTTTGTGATGGAGGTGGGATAAAAATGTGTGGGGTTCCCTTTAATCCATATATCCATAAAATACATTTTATTTTTTTAATCCATAAAACACATAAAGTAACAATAAAATTTCCATTTGGTGGTGGGATGGTGTGTGTAGGGAAGAAGATGAAGGTTTCAGAGTGGGGTTGGGGTGTGAAAAGTGTATTTTGTATACTTCAGAATTGCAAATAATGACATTTATAGTTCTTTTGATGAAATATAGCCTAATTTGTGTTATATTGTATTAATTAAGTAAAACTTTTGACTTGATGAAGAATCGTAAAAACAAGCTAAAAATAGAGAAGAATGGCGAAATTAAACTATGGGGACTAAATCAGTAAATTGGTCCCAAAATGGTAAAAACGGCATGCAACCCTTGCGTACGTACAAACCCACATTATAGAGTTATTGAGGTTGAATCATATTTATTGTGTGTACACACGAAATGCATGGTTCATTTCCCAAAAAAAAAAGAAATTGTTTCCTTATTTTGTTTTGGAAACTTTTGGTATGAAATCTTTTGGCACTTTATATATACCATAAGCCGTCCAAAACGTGGGGGGACTTCTTGAGACCTAAAAATCACATATTCTATGTATTTTAGAGGCAAAGAACTAGGCACAATCATCAACCAAAGGCAAGTTATACAAGTTTATTGAAGATCCTTAATCCAAAGTCAAGATTCAAGCTTAGAAATTTGATTTCTCCATTTTCTCCCATATTTCTTTGATCCGGGTGAAGTCTTTTCATTATTTCTTGTATAATTTAATAATTTGGATGGTTGACTGGGTTTTCCTTTGTATTGAATGAATGATAAACCCACATATTGTTTGTTCATTTTAATTCAAGACAATTAGTTTAGTATTTCTTGATTGATTTTGTGTTTCCATTGAACTATTTAATTGCTTAATCACTAATTAGATAGTAAGTTATTTAATTTAGTATAGGAATACTCACAATAAGTTTAAAGCATGGTAAAACTAAAACATGGGCTATTGGTAGTAGGAATTTTATGTATGACATGTGCAATCATGTGTGATAAATCCCGTGGATTAATGTATGTTTTTCATATCAATGGATTAGGAATAGAATCAGGTCGTGTTAAAAATATATTTAATATATCTTGGAAAAAATATTGAATAAAAGTGTATTATCGATTGTCTTGAATGTATGAAATTACTAAATTATGAATTAAGAATTAAATTAAATGACAATAGGGGGATTCAAGATTCCAATACAATATTCACATATTAGATAAATAATTTATTTGCTTTCTTAGCTTAGGATTAGTATAGAAAATATACAAACCATCTCGTTCGATATTACATGACTTCAAACTTTATAAAAGCCGTTGAACTAGATATTAGACATTATTCCTCGTGGGAGCGATAAACTCGAAACTCATAGATTTCTATTACTTGTCAACGATTCAGTACGCTTGCGGATTTTCAACCAAACAGTGTGGAGTGTGGGGGAAGAAAATAAAATTTTAAAGGTTTGAGATTGTGAGTGGTACAAATAAATGTTTTGAGTGTAATTTGCAAACCAAAAAAAAAAGTAAAAAACATTGGGATCACCGGTTAGAGTTGAACATGCATTATATGTTATTCGGAAAATACTTTATAAGTGCTATAAAATTAATTTTTGATACCGATGTAGGGAGGATTTAACGAGTCTCAAACGAACAAAAGAAAATAAAATTTACAATACGAATTTAACAGAAGAAAATTGTAGTCTCAAAACTTGACTTCTACGATTCAAATTTTTTGTAATGCAGAAATACTACAAATGAGCAACATTTTTATACTATATTTGGTACATAAGCATTGATTGCTAATATTTGAGTTTAAACACGCATTAGATTTTCTAAATACATGAATAAAAATAAATTCATTTATAATAACTTCAGATTCATGTAAATCAAGATTCATCAAATCAAATGCATCAAGTCTAAATTAATGTGAATGTAAATTAATTGAGAATTAATAGTACTAAATTCATACATGACAAGGATTTTATAATATTTATTACATATAGAATAACAAAAATGTATTATTGAAATAATTGAATTGTAATAGGGTCAAAATCATCCAAAAAATTATTCATTTGATGTGATATAAAATATATTATAGATAAAGCTATCAACAACACCCCCAACATGATCTCAAGCAAGTCTAGAGGTTCAAGAGGATATAAAACCCTCAAAAAATAAAGACAAACCTCAAAACTCGAGCTAACTTACCTGCCTAGAACTTCCAATTCCAGCTCTTGTTTTTCTACTTCTCCTTGGCTCTTTTGCTTTCTTTTCCACTTAGAATCAATTGAGGATGATTTGAAGAAGATAAATTCTTATTTGGGAGGTAGAGATGGTGTCTTTAAGGGATTGAGTCGTGAGTAATGCTTATGAGTGAAGAAATTGGCTATTAAAAGATAGGTAGCCCAAGCATCAGGTGGTTCTTTATAGTAAAATCTGATTATTACACTTATTTTTGCAGGTCCATATCAAGAGTACTTGACCTATTTTAATGTGCCTAAAACCCAATTCAATTGCCCTATGATCCCAAAATAATTTATGGAGCTATTTCTTTAACCATTCATTCGATTCCTTATTAGGGCCCGATTCTCGCCAGTTTCAACAATTTGTACTTCAATATTTATAACGTCATATGTACTTTATATTATTGTATCATGTCACTTCAAGCCTCATGTCCCAAATAAGTTAAAAACTTGGTTAGGGTTTAGGGCAACCTTGATCAACCGAAACAAAATCTTGTAACTTTACTGATAATAAGTTCGACACTTTAAAAATCAAGTTAGAAAATCAATATGCAACATCTCAATTAACCTAACTCCCACCATAGCTTAATAAAAGATTCATCGCCTAGGTTGGGGGAGGTCGAAAACTAACATCATATAAAGATTTTAAAACCGTAATGATCAAATTCACCATTATAGGAGAAAGCATTTGCGTACTATTAATGTAAATGACAATGTAAATAGAAAGTAATGCATGAATTATATTGGTCGAGTGTGTAAAGTGACGTTTGGGATATTACATATTTAATAATATCAAAAATGAAACTGCCACTACTCCTATATCTCCAAATCTCATAACAGAAGAATCTAACTTCAGCTCATATAGATGTATACCTTTCTATTACAAGGAAAGGCCTTAAAACAGGAACAACTTTATGCAAGATCCAAAGTTCACTTGATTCTAAGTCGGGTCAGGCAAATTGATGCGAGTCAATCTCTATTATAAGTTCAACAAACAAAAGTAACAACCCAGTTGTTTCAACTTTCAAGTGAACAAAAGCAGAAACTCCTATAAATTCCATGAATAGTACGAAGTGGAAAGGCACTCACCTTTTCCTCAGGCTCCTCATTTCTTCTTGTTCAGGTACAAAAGTATCCTTGTTGGCATCTCCAACATCTTCTTGTTCCAAATGATATTAAAATTGAGAAAATGCCACTTTCGTTTAGGTTGAAAAAACCTTTCCATAATAATTTGTTAACAAACTCTAAATCACAAAGCATTATTACAGTTTTAATGAACCCCAAATATACAAACTAAATCGCCACTCATCACAATTTCCAAACCAATGTATCATTTATCACAATTCACAAATTCCCAAATTTATCATTTATCACAAATCACATATATCGCTGATTCTCAAATTCACAAGTCACTCAATTTTCATAAATCATAAATCATCACAATTCACATACAAAATCACCAATCAAATCACTTTTCAAATTCTAAATGAAAATGGCATCAACTTGAACTAAAAAAACAAAAACAAAAAAGAAGAGAGAGACTCACAGTCAGTCAGTGAGTCACTGTGTTAGAGTCAGTGATAGCACTGGAGGCGACAACCGCAAGCAGTGGTGGGCTACAAGAAGGTTTACTTTGCAGTTTGCAATTTTCGTATTGAAGGTTACTGTTAGTAATGTTGGTCAAAAAACCACTTTTCCATATCATCCAAAAATATTTGCCATTCACCACAATAACTTTTTTTTGATTAAAAGACAAGAATATCCTTAAATATTTTATACAATTACAACAATATGAGTTTGTTTAAAAAAAATAATAATACCCTTTAAGTTATAAAGTAAAAACCAAATATCTCACTTAAAATTTCAAAACCAAGTCACTTTCTTTATCTTTTTACTCCGACACAAAGAAAACATCTTTCATTTTTCATTTGCTTCAACCTTAAAATCTCATAAAGTTATCAAATGCTCAGCAAAAATATTTCGTTTATATCCAACACTTCGAATCGATAAATATATTTACGTACATTTAATTTCATTTTCGTTAAATTAGTATATTTTCTAAATCGTAAAATTTTATTTTGACAAATACTGTAGCATACGCAAATAGTTTTATAAAAAAAAAGGGAAATTAATACAAGGGCCAAACGGCAATGCCGGACAAGGCGGCTAACCAATTTTTTCTACCCTTATTGACTAATTCCTTATGTTTAATCTAATTTTTTTTTCTAATATTTTGATTTGTAATACATGTGTTTCGATTTGTTACTTTGGTGAATTTCAAAGGAATAAAAATGGTTGATGGGAATGGAAATAGACGAGTGAAGAAGATGAGGTTACTGCAATTTTGATAACATCAAGTACATCGTTTATGGAAATGAATCATGATATATAAAATATGCTTAACCTCGATCTCTCTCAGTATGATATGGAATTGGGGTTTTTATTTCACAAGCTTTCAACCATTTTGATTCCACCCGTGAAAGTTACTTTTGAAGTGCAAATGAAGTTTGTAATTAAATCGACCAAGGACCGACTCCTATTTACGTAACTTTATTGAGGAAGAATGTCACCGGAGGTGAACACGAAGATTCCGATGGATGGATCACAATGTAAATGATTTCTAGAATACAGTAGATAAGCTCATGAGGATGATGTAGATATTCCCAAGACAATTGTAATTCACCATGATCTCGGTGTTATGCACAAAATTCACGAGGAAGTTCAAGACAACTAGGATGAAAGGCGATTTACAAATCAGGATTTGATTGCTGATCAAAGACATGAGTGTTGTGGGAGTTTGTAGGCTAGGCCGTGTACATGGTCTTCTAATTGTTCCCGTGTAGTTCCTGATGATGAAGATTTACATGTAGATCAACTGTTTGACACGAAGAGAGATTTGTAGGAAGCTGTGCACCAGATTGCAATGAAACAAGTAAAGAAATCAAACAAATCTACTTACACAATTATTTGTGTGGACAAAATTGCAGTTGGCATTTAAAAGCAACGAAGATGGACACGAATGAGTTCTTTGTAGTCCGCAAGTATGCACGGGAACATACTTGTGAAGTTGATTTTTTTCAAAATGATTACAGGCAAGCTTGATCATGATTTATTTATCGACAAATAATGAGCAAGTTTAGGATCTACGGACGATTTACAGACATGCATATATAATCCACGGCATCTGTCGGGAGTATGGGGTGGTCATAAGCTATTGAAGGCCTAGAAGGCTAAAGAAAGTGCATTAGAGAGTTATGCTAAATTGGTTAAGTATTACCATAATATGGGGAGAACTCATCCTAACTCGACATTTTTTTATTGAGACCGATGGCAAGAATCACTTCCAAGTATTTTTTTATGGCTCTTGGACAATACATTCGAAGATTTTGAAATGCAATGCGACTCCTAATTCTAGTTGATGGTACAACCCTAAAAGCCATATACGACGGAAAGTTGATTATTACTACATGTCAAGATATCAAAATCCAAATTTACCCTCTTGTATTTGGCATAGTCGATGACGAGAATGATTTAACGATGTGTTGGTTCTTCACGAAGTCGAGGGAAGTAATTGGGGATGTCGAGAACCTTATACTTGTGACTGACTGGGGGCATTCAATAATAAATAGTATAGCTGAAGTTTTTCCCGAACACATCATGACTATTGTTGTACCATATACAGGGCAATTCGAAGACCAAATATCAGGCCAATGACATTGTTGCATTGTTTAGGAGAGCTGCAAAGACTTACAGTTTCGAAGAGTTTGATGAGTTCATGGTCAAAATAGAAAATAAATCACTTGATACATGGGATTATCTAACAAAGATGGAGTCATTAGGCACGGTCACATTTTTTTGGACGTCAAACAATGCAAAGTCGCTCAACGCATTATTCACGAAGGATTGAGAGTTACTAATTCTCGTGATAATTGAACGCATTCGTAACAAGTTGCAGCAATGATTTTATGACTGACGTGAAGAATTACAGAATTGCACAAGTGTGCTAACCTCGGCTCAGAATTGCACATGTGAATGAAGAGTATGTAAAAGTTGTGAATTTTAGAAAATGGATGAAATAAAAAGATTTATATTAAATTATAATCTTGATAAACATTGACTTTGTTTGGAACTTTTTTCCCGAATAAAGACAAGTTTTTTTTCTCTAGAACATTTATAAATTTTGACTAGTTTTTTTTTTTTGTAAATTTTGACGTGTTTTTTTTTTATAGATTTAGACAATTTTTTTATATATAAGTTTTGACAAATATTTATAATTTCATCCATTTTCCAACTAAATATATGAACAATTACATTAAAAAATAGTCACAATTAAATATTTTTATAGATTTAGACCATTTTTTTATATAAACTTCGTCAAATATTTACAATTTAATCCATTTTCCAACAAATAATTACAACTAAATATAATCACAATTACATAAACAATGCTTTCATTTAAAAAAAAATGATAAAAATAAAAATTATACAATATATTACATATCACAATTATATGCATACAAGTTAGATGCTAGCTTCATCCTCCAATTGTCAATGTGTGTTTGGTTTATCAACTTACACCACGTCCGATACTTAGAAATTCAATATACTTTATTGTGAAAACTTCACAATCGACCATTTACGTAAACAATAATGTCAGTCCAATTTACTATACATGTAGCCCCAGTCCAAATTGACATCTTTTGATTATTTAACTACCATTATCAATAGTTGACCCCAGAAGTGAAAAAATTAATAATTTTCACTAAATAGACAAGGGCAATTTGGGCATTACACACTTTCCCTTTCTATTATTGCACTTCACTATTCATTTTTCCTCCATTTATATGACTATTAGTATCATTCTCTCCCATAGTTAGTCAGAAAAATCAGCACGTAGATGGAGATGAATGTATGCGATGTGGTTCCTTGGAACAGATAAAGACATCACTTGTCCTCGAAGCTAAGATCTGGATGGATATACCTTTTTGTGTGGTGTGACCCTCCTATGTGTTAGAGATATAGGGAACTGATTCCAGGTTTATTACGGGGTAAGAGGGAAATAGAAGCTGAAATCAGCACCCTCCAAGCAACAAAATCAAATGTGTGGAAGACTTGGCTGCTCAGCTTTATGTGAGGAGTGTTTGTGAAATGGGTTTGTACCTAGGTATGTAGGATGGGTATGTGGGATGGGCATTTTTAGCTTCAGAAATTTAGGTTTAGTCTTTAGGTGTTAGGGGTTTTGTGTTATATTTTGTATATGGTGTATCAAAGGTACCAAACCTTTTGTTTAGTTGCAGTGAAAGTACCAAACATTTTATTATAGTTGTAATAACAGTGCCAAACATTTGGTGATTGTTGCATTAACGGTACCAAATTGTCTGCACCCAATATTGTCTAAATACAATTTGAAAAATTGATGAAAGTACATTGTAAAACAAGTAATTAAAATTCAACAGTCTAGAACAACATATGGGACTTACATTTGAAATTCAAGTCACAACATTTGCTACATATGTTTCCAATTCACATTTTAGAAAAAAGCATTTGCAAAATAATTGAAGTT
>CAIGRL010266883.1:0-19432 GCA_903798325.1 Fraxinus xanthoxyloides | reverse complement strand
AAAAAAATAATTTAATCCAATAAAGTCCATATTGATCTTGACTTTGAAAATTCAACCTTTAACTTTGACTAATCAAATTTGGGTTCTAACACAAAATACACAACATATATTTAGCAAAAGCTGCGTTTGCATTCAACATAATATCTCTAATATAAGACATAGAAAATTAGTAACAGTTTGGCAAATGTTGGCAGGTCTTTTTGAATCTATCTGTATTAGTACTCTCAATATCTTCAGGTTTAGTCTCGGTCTCAGTCTCGGATTGATGAGTCTCATCGCCACCGGCACCCTCTTTGCAGTGTGGATAATAGCAACGATGGCGTCCACTGCCTCCTCCTTTATGCCATCCGTCTACTCGCATGCCACCCTCTTAAAAATTGTAAGATTTAGCAGCATCAGTGTAACAAGTACTTATAATAAAAATATATATATAGGGTTAGTGTTGGTATTAGCAGGTCCCAAATACACAAAATAATTGGAGAATATAAATTGAACAGAAAGGATTTTTCGCACTAAAATCTGGATGTTCATCCAAATATGGCTAATCACCCGTTGAGCATTCACTGAAATGATTATCGCTCCAATCCACTAGAAACCAACAATTAATCTAAGCAAGTATCATAATAGAAAAGATCCACGAAGGATAATGTCATCAGACCCATATTTTCTCTCAAGAAACCCATAGAATCGATTACACAAAGTAACCAAAGGTTACTGCTCACAACAAGAATAGAAACGCCTAAATCACACCCTAACCAACACTAGATCTCACCAAGAACATCTAGAGTACAAAGATTACAGACGAAAATTAAAAGTTTTCAGAGAGAGAGGGGGGGCAGAGAGAATCTCAAACCCACAAGGCAAATGAACAGGTCAAACCAATAATACAAATAGTCAGAAGAATGCAACCATCACAGCCATTCCAAGTGGCTTCATCTCAACCTTCGAGATAAAATGAAATGGGCTGTCGGGTTGCATTCAGTTTGGGCTGGACTCTTCAACTTAATATGGGTTGCATCACAGGGCCAAATATTTATTATCATAATGGACTACATCATTGGACCCAAATTGTTAAGGATTTAAAACTTAACAGTTAGGTTTCTCGAAAATGGAAATGCAAACTAAACACGACACTCATAAACTTTGTTTCTTAAAAATAGGATAAGCTGTGGAAATGTTGCATAAAAAACTGTAGTTCACTATTAAAATTTTAATATGTTATTTGAAAAGGATGTTTAATATTAATTCAAACTCAAATCGCTTGTTGTTTTATTTTAGTACATGATTTAAAACTGAAATTGCTAAATTTTTAGTTTGCTGCCAGATAAAAAGCAATACTTGATATGTAATGTCAGTAAATCATTTCTCTACTTAGTTAACATAACGAGACAATATAATCAACAAGAGCTTAACTTGTTTACATTTTTTAATATTGTTCGTTCTCTTCTATCCAATCGACCCGCAGTGTTAAACTATTTCCATGGATATGTGAAAGATGAAAACGTGTTTCCAAAATTACAACTCTTTAAGTTGTTGTGTCCACGTGGCCATTTCCAATTGGTTTACTCTTGGTTGCTTGGCTTGTGCTTTCTCTCCTTCATTTTGAGCTGTTGATAAGATCAAATGGCTATGATCTTTTTGAGCATTATTTTACGTGTTGGAGTGACTCTTGGTTTCTCATTCATTTTGTTCGATTTCTGGCGATAGAGAGAAAAAAGGGGTTTCTGGTTTTTTTGCCTCTCTGGTCTGTGATTCGTTTTCTTTCATATTTGAGTGGGTATTCTTGTGGTTCTTTCGCATATGGTTACAGTGGCTTAAGTCGGTATTTTGGTTGTTTTAGATTAGTCTATGTTCGAGTGATTTATGCGATGTTTTTGAGGTTTTTGTGTTGAAGTTCTAAGAGATCTATTTCGATCTGTGACTAGAACTCGATCAAGGGTTTGATTTTGGTTCCATTTGTAAACATACTCATCTGGAAGGTTTTCTTGGTGCACTAGTGGATTTGGGCTGGTAGCTGAGCCTCTCAGATTAAGCATAATCGAACTGGGTTAACATTCTTGGGTGTTATTTTCATTTTCTACATTGCATATAATGTGTCTTTATATTGATTGTGCGATATTTGGGGTGAATTAAACCCAAAAATATGTATGAATATGTAGTAGTAACACGCAACGTTTATAAGACACAAATGCAAATAGAACGCAATACTCACGAAGTTGGGCTACGCTAGGCTCGTTATGAGCAAAAGCTCATGGAGAGATGACGAGAACAACGAAGAGAAAGACGAGAATAAGTAAAGTCTTGAAGTTACCCATTTTATCTCAAGAGTGTAGAGAAGTGCTCAATAGTATAGGAAATTTTGCTTCAAGATTGGGTGAGAAGCGCAACGTGATTAGTGTCTTCATAATTTACAGGCCAAATTAAAATTTAGATTTTAATCCAAATCAAAGTCAATAACTAATTTTAATCACATTTTTTGTGGAATTTACAACTTTTCAACCTCACATCTCATCAATTTTTATCACTATTTACTAAAAATCTGATTTTAATCTCAACAAAATAAGGGCTAAATTTGCTGTCTATTTCAAGCTAGAGTCAAAACCTCACAACATAAAACAATTTTCTTATATACTTTTCTTGATAATCAATCGTTGAATGAATTCATATTTTAAAATGAAACTATCTAAGCAGTCAAGATCATCCAATCAACGGAGAAAATTTCAAGCTAATTATTCATGAAAATATAAACGTGTTTAAAATTTTACTTGTGAATGTGAGAGAGCCTGCCTTACTGAAAAAAATCTACTTTTAGAATCGCTACGTGCTTGTTTGGGAGTTAAAGAAATTGCTAAAATTTGATGTCAAAATCAACAACTAATTGTAAACGGTACACATTTTATGGGATGCAAAACTTTCACCAACTTTTCAATTACATATTTTATGAACCTTTATCAAAATCCGTTAATTTTTATATAAAAAACTTTGTCAAACAGCCTATATACTTGTAATAACTTATCTACTTGTACAATTCATCTTGAGATTTATATATAAGGATGGCTTTATGGTTGGGCTCGTGAAAGTATTGGACAGGGTTTCACACTATCAAAGTTAAATCAAATTATAATGTTTTATATTTCATTTTGTACTATTGCAACTCAAATCTTAATTGGCAAAAGTAGTGATTTTGGTAATATTCCAAAAAATCAAGTCATGTTCCATTCAACTTGGTAATAAAAATGTGTCAGTCGCTTGAGTGAGATGCTAGTGACAACAAATGTTGCGACCTTTGGCGAGGTTGCTGAGTTTGGGGTAGCGTATTTCTAAAATCATTTTAATTATTATAAGATCATAAATAAGTATTTTAATAAGACCAATATTTTTCCCAATTTGGAGAACACCCTAATACATTTCCCTAATGTTTATCCTTAACATAAGAATTAGTCCAATTAATTAATTATAGTGTACTGCGTCAACAACTTGACTGAGTTTAGATGGATTTAAACGACAACAAAGATATATTTGAGATGGGAAACGGATAAGCCATCATAATCTTGTCATTATCTCCCATCCATTTGAGACATTTTGTTGTAATGCAATCATCTTCCCTGTCTAATTCAATAGCTCGTGCTACTAAGAGTCTGTTTGACAGGACTTATATTTTTGCTTCTACTTCTTGTAGAAAAATCTTCTGACGAAGTTATAATCCATTAAAAGTTTTTTGTCAGATAAAATACCTTTAAAAAATTATCAAGATATGTTCAAAAATAACTTTTTAATCTTACTCAGGAGCATCTTTTGACTTTTCTAAAGTCTTGCCAAACGAAACCTAATTTCTTGTAAGAAAAGCTGCAAAATATGTGTACAAATACTGCATTTCCATCTACCTCTATGGGCTCTATATTTGTCAATTTTCCTTCATTAATTAACTATGTGAAATCTTTATAAGATATGTAGATTTGTGATAATTGACAAAATCAAACACAAACACAATCCTAATGACTATGAACTACTGCAATAAAAAGATGATAAAGAATATGAAAAATTCTCGAGGGGTTCTCTCTCTCATAATCACTGATAAATTTTGTGATGAGATTTTTTTTTTTTTCGATACGATAAAAATTAACATTTTTTCTGATTTCACAGAGTTTTTAATAGGAGTTTAATTTGGAGTGTTCCGCTAAACATCCAAATAGAAAGTTAAATCCTCTACCTAGAACTACATGAGCTCAACAAGGCAAGGAAATATGACTATATGGTAGCTCAGTGATTGAGACCAAGGACAACCCTAGCTAGTTCTACTTTTCAATAAATCTCGTCAATCATACTTGATGTACATTAAATTTTACATTTTGTCACGTAACGGCACATCGTTGGCCAGTTTAAAAATAACATATTTTTTTGGTTCAACAATATAAAAAGGTGTACAAATGGCATTTCTCGAAATTCATTGTCAGTCACTGAACTTTCGGCAAAATAGTAACTCGATCGCTAAAGTTTCATTTGTCTTAGTTGGATCGTCGAAGTTTAGTTTAGTTCAACTTTCAAACTCGATCACTTATCTTTAATTTAGTTTCAAATTTAACTACTTCTCCAAAATGGATAAAAAAAAATTCTTAATTCGTAGTTATAGCATAATGGATTTTCCATGCAACCGTTTCCAGACATGTCAATTTATCACTGCGACACACCATCAAAGTGCTAAACCTTGTGTCTCTTCACGAATAAACACATCCAGTTTCTAAGAGTTTTCACTTCCGTTTTGTGAAAGGAAGATGTTATGTGTACCAAATGTATGTTTTACCTAATGGTTTACATAATAGGCACATGGTGGCCCCCTATTGGGCAGGCACCCCCCAATAGGGGGCCGCCATGTGCCTATTATATAAAATATTAGGTAACATATTTGGTACAAATAGATAAATTTTTTGTGAAAACTCACCAAAGGCTAGTCATATCCGTGAAAAGTATTTAGAAGAGTAAATCCAATACCAATCTCTCTAACTTAGATGGGATAAATATCGTTTTTAGGACAATGCATGTGATACATGTTTTAATCTTCCTTTTTTGAGATTGTTTCTACATCTTCACTTCAAGTTCTTTGATTTGGGTTTTGATTTCATCTTTTTCATTGCACAAGTTGAAGCATTAGAATGAAAGAGGGATTGTGATGCCTGCCATGCCTACAAAATTCGGCCGGTGGCTGGCCGAGTGTAGGCCGGTAAAGACTATACGAAGTTGGCTAGCCCAGTTGACACCTCTATATCGAATGATAGAGTTCGAGAGCAAGAGAAAGTTGAAATAATATTTCTTGCACAAAGAAAGTAACAATTAAAACTACTTTTTATTCAATTAAACCGTTCGCTTGAAGCAAATTACATTACAAGTGTAGTACTGATAAACTACAAATCAAACTGGGATATATAAACAAGGGATGAGCTTAGCACACAGTAGCAGTAGATGCCTTATTCACTCTCAAACACACAGCATTAAAAGATAAATTTTATTTTACTTTCAACACAAACATCCCCACTAGAAAAGCAGGAAATTATCTAACACTGAGGCTAGCGTTTTCCATGCAGTTGGGTTCGTATCTTGGTTTTTAGGGTATGTGTCCATCTCCGGATTTAGCCTCGTTCTGGGCATCGCCTCCGGATTCATCGCGCCATCCACCACCTCCACCGCGCCATCCGCCGCCTCCTCGCCATCCACCTCCTCCTCCTCCTCCGCGCCATCCGCCTCCTCCGCGCCATCCACCTCCTCCGCCCCATCCACCTCCACCGCGCCATCCACCACCTCCGCCACCACCGCGCCATCCTCCACCTCGCC
This sequence comes from Fraxinus xanthoxyloides, assembly GCA_903798325.1. NCBI lineage: Eukaryota > Viridiplantae > Streptophyta > Magnoliopsida > Lamiales > Oleaceae > Fraxinus > Fraxinus xanthoxyloides. The sequence goes on along the minus strand of CAIGRL010266883.1, from coordinate 13,606 downwards.
ATCCGCCACCTCCACCGCGCCATCCACCACCTCCACCGTGCCATCCACCGTCTCCATTCCAGTCATCCACTTCCGCGTCAACCTCTTCAAATATATACAATTAGCAGCATCAGTGCATTAATTATTTATGACCCAAATTCATATATATTAGTACATGAAAATATCATTAGATTGAAACATGCAACATTTGAGAGAGGGAGAGAGAGATTGGAGAAGGATACTCACGAGTTTGGGCGACCCCTGCAGGCTCGTTACCAGCAGAAGCTCTGGAAGAGATGAGAAGAACTACAGCAAAGAGAAGACTGAGAATAAATAAAGTCTTGAAGTGAGCCATTTTCTCAAGTAGAGGAAATTATGCTTCAAGATTATGGATGAGAAACTCAGTGGGAGTCAACCTAATTTATAGGCCAATGTTTCAATCAGTGGTCAAAATCTGACATATATAAAAACCCTAATATATGGAAGGAAGTAACTATTTTCTAATTTCTTGATCATCAATTATTAAAATGAAGTGACGTGGGAGTTCGTGTTGATGAGTTTTATCCTATTGGGAATTAAAATTAGATTTTTAGTAAATTTTGATAAAAATTAATTAAATGTGTGGTTGAAAAGTCATGAATTAATCATTGATTTTGATTTAATTAAAATTAAATTTTAATACCTACCAAACAGAGTTTAATGTTACTCATTATGAACACTCAAAATAGAGTTTAAAAATCTTAAATCTACAAATATTGAAACAGAGTTTTATCGTATATAAGTTCTCTCCACATAACGAGTTCATCTCTTTAGATTTATACTTACAACACGGTTTATAGTTTTTGTTGTGAAAGTATTGGAGAAATGGTCGTGATAATTTTAATTTTAATTAATTATAAAAAAATTAAAGAAAAATAACTTCCATTGAATCAAATTGGCATGAGCTAAACAAACCACAAAAAACAATGACTATAGTCGTACCAAACTTAAGTTTTTGTTTGTCAAGCTTTAAAAGTTACTAAAAAGTGTCGACGGAATGAGAAAAGTATTATAATTTTGTCAATATAATTAACTTATTTTTTACTCCGAGATTAAATTTTCAAGTTTCTTCTTTCTCCAACATCTTAAATATTCCTGAACATCAACGTGACACTCGTGACAAAGCAGGATAAACGATTTGTACAACATGGTAAATTGTTTTCATACATCCTTCAAGTAATTATACTAACTTTCTATAATTCAATAATATATTCAAAGGTCTAGGATTTTGTTAACCATGCATGAGGAGATAACACACGAAGAATACTTGCTCTAATTTCGATATTTCGTATCAAATGTTTTTATTAATATAAAATATAATTAGAGTGCATTACGAAACCTCAAAGAGTGAAGATGACTAGGGCTGACTTTTGTTACTAGATTGTACTGACTAGATATGCTGACAAATTAGAGTCAAAATAACAACCAAACAATTCATGATCATCAATAATTAATGGATCAATTATTCAGAGACTCAATCTTTCAATGAAGTGACGAGGAAGATAAGATTATACTCCTATTTGATTTAGATGACAATTAGATCTTTAATAAATTTTGATGAAATATGTGATTGAAAAGTTGTAGGTTTCATCATGCCCCTATTTGAGCTCCGTTAAAATGAGATTTTTTTAAAAATATTATATTTTGAAATAGTAATTTTTCGGAGAATATATGATTAAAAATTAAAAAAAAATTGAGTTTACGTGTAACATTATATTTAAGGGAGAATATGTGGTTGAAAATGAGTTTTGAAAAAATAAAGTTTAAACAACGGCTAAATGTATAGTTAAAAATGAGTTTGAGAAAAAATAAATTTTAAAAAATATGGATCAATGAGACTATATATAATTTAAACAAGTTTTAATCAATGTATTTATGAAAATAAAAATATGTCATAAAAGTTCTTTCTTTACATTTAAAATTCCAATTATACTAAGAATGCCTTTGGTTGTTAATATTTTTCCTCCAAATTCCTATTTTTGTATTGTTTGATTGACATTTTTTTCAATAAAAAACATTTTCCTATTTTGGTCATGTTACCATATTTTGCACAAAAGCAAGGAAAATATTTTCTTTAAGGGGGGTGAGATTTTATTTTCCAAGGAATTCACCCCCTCTTATATATTCACTCTCTATCATCTACGCACAAATAAAAAAAATAGACAAGTATAATATTTTTTAAGTTGAAAACTACATTAATCAAACACACTTAATTAATAATTTTCATACAAATAACTTCTAGGCAATTGAATTGCATAAAATTTATTTTTTTCCATGCAAATTTCGTACTCGCAATCAAACGCATCTTAATATTATTTTAAATTCAACAAATACCATTTTTTTAAGACATGCTCACACACCACCGTCGACCAAGGCAAACAAACAACCACCTCCAATAGTTTCTTAATTTCTTTCTTGTACTTATTCTTTTGTCAAGCTCTTTGCAATGTTGTATACAAAAACGTTGTGTAACGTTGCTAAATAGTTGGTTAATTCCATAAAATTTTCAACTAAAAGTTGATAAAAATTGTAGATCCAATAAAATAAGTGCTTAAAATGAAGTTTGACTAACTTTTTGAAAAACGGAAGCTTTTATGAAACTAGCACTAAATATGTTTTCAAAGAACGTTTGTTACCCAATTTTACCCAAGTGATCTTGAAGTACCTCGGGGCTCAATTTTGTACGTTGTTGGCTTTCATACAAGAAATTTTATACATACAATGCAGGGACAAATTCCAAAAATATCCATTTAAAAGAAAACCCATCTATACTACTACTAGGTTAATTCTCAAAGTATGTGAATTTTCAATATAATTGGTTATTCATATATAATTTATATTAATGCTATTATAGCGATCTTGGTAGTGATGGCGTTGGCGTAGATTTGGCAGTCATTGTGTAATACGGTGTGTTACATGTTGTGGTGGCAACGGTAGTGTAATATAATTAACGGTAGTGTAATATAATTTGTTATGAGTGGTGGAGGTAGCAGCAGCGATGCTGTTGTTGTAACATTATATGTTATAAAATGTAAAGGCGGTTTAACACAATTTGTTACAAATGATAGATGTGGAGGTGACGACAGTGGTGGAAACATGCATCATAAAGCATGTGACTTGATATACAATATTGTGATACAATGGGTTACAAAATGTAGTATAAACAATTGAAATAAAAAATAAAATTTATTTTGAGAATTGGAAAAAAAGCTTTAAAATGTTTATTTTTGTCTCTTAATTCTTTTAAAATTCTTTTTTTTACATAATTATTTTTTACCACATTTTACAATAAAATATTCTACACGTAAGCTTAAATTTTTTTCCTACTTTTTAACCACACATTCTTTAAAATATCATTATTTAAAATAATATTTTCCGAAAAAAGAACCACCAAACAAGGGCTAAAATTGAAATTTGAGCTCAAGAAAATTGGCCTTAAAGTTGCCCTATTGAATCAACCCAAAATCTTCTCCGCTTGAGAAAGCCCATATCTTCTGCCATCAAGTCATCATTGGCCCGTAAAGTCTCTTCCCAATCATACGGTAAAGATCGAATTTTCAATTTCAGTACTTCTATACTTCGAGAAACACCAAATCTAATCAAAGAGACGCCGGATCTAGCAGCTTCAAGTGCGTCCCCCCACCCCACCCAAAGCATCCTCCGGTCGCCGGATTTTAAGGTATTGTAATTTTCACCAAATATGTTAGGGTTTCGTACCAATGTTCTGATTATATTAAACCGTTTGAATTTAAAGCGTTTGTTGGCAATTTTAAAAAATTCAGATTGTTGTTTAAAAATTTGAAATTCGAGTAATGGATTTGTTTATTGATTTATCCTATCAAAAATAGCTGTTGCAGAGAAACTATAATAAGTCGTTCGTCAGGGAGATCGGATTGGAAATGGGGTTTTTGGTGACAACCCTGATTTACGTCGTGGTCGGGATTATTGCATCCCTGTGCACTAGAATATGCTTCAATAGGGGACCCTCTGCAAATCTGTATGTATACATTTGTTTTGAAGTTTATGCTTTCTTTTGTAGTTAGTCAAATACTGGACTGAAAAAGTTAGGCACTTCATAAGCATAAACGTCACAAGGATGAGATACAGTTTTTTTCTTTGTTCCCCCTCTTAATTTAGGATGATAAATCTAGATTGGATAATATAGCAATTTGTGCTGTTACCATTATTATATGAATGATTATAAGTATATTTTATATAACTTCTTTTATTCTTAGGTATTTTTTTAATTCCTATATGAGGTAAAATTCAACAATTGATTGGGATCAAAATATTTTTGGAGGTCCATTTACTTGTGGAAAAAATCTACTGACTCTAGTTAATAATAATTTGATTGACATATTTGATTTAAAAATCAATTATGACCTTGTTTCTTCCCCATTTTTTTAAAATACATTTTTCTCTCTTCTTTTCAACCACACATTCTTCAATAAAATAATATTACACATAACCCAAAAAAATTTCCTTCATTTTTAACCATACATTCTCTATCAATCTACTATTCCAAAATGCATTTTACTCAAAAAATGGGGCTCAAAGTGTAATTTCTGCATCTTAACAAGTAATGCCTTTGTGAATGTTTGGTACCATTAGCTTTTGCTGATGGGGTCTATTTCTATCTTGTGATGCAGGTTACACCTGACACTGATCATTACTGCAACTGTGTGTTGTTGGATGATGTAAGTGAAACTCCCTATTTAAGCAGCAAATGGATATATGTTGTATTTTTATTGTTCCTGTATTGATTTTTGGTTGTGTTCATGTTTTTCACCGGCTGCAATCATAATAATGTTATGCTGATTGGTCACATATTAGCGTCAATGAATCTTGTCAAATGGTGTACTTGCTTTCTAAATAACCATTGCGCTTCATGAACTTTTAATCGTGTAATTTGTGACTGGATCATCCACTATTATCGTAGAACAACTGAGGTTGCTGTGGCCATGAAATTTGTTTTCTGTCGTAGCTTTTTTGTTCTAGAGTTACAACATCAGTAATCTTGAATCTTGTTGCTTTCTTTTTCTCTTTCGCCAAGGAGCTTAGTTCAACTCTTTATACCTCAAGTTGCTGCTAAATGTTGAATAAATTAGGCATGATCTATCATGCAGCTTGTCAACTATTTAGGATGTAATTGGGAATACATAATTCTCCTGGGATTGGAAGAATAATTATCGCAATTTTGAATACAGGGAGTATAGCTTGCACTATTTCTTTTTGGTTTTTATATGGGTTTTGGGTAGGATTATGGTTTAGTTATGGGATTTGTTTCATTGGACTTGTTGCTTTACTCCGATTCCGATTCAGGAAATATTCTGATTATTAGTTTTGTACTTTTTGCAACTTTTGTTCCTCTGAATCTCTTGGTCACCTTGGTTTTTTATACTCCTCTGTAGGTGGGCAATAGTGTATCTCGCACAGATGAAACCACTGATTGTTCCTATTTTGAACGAAACGGAATGATGTGCTACAGGAAATGCATATGCAACCGTATGGAAACCTATTTATCTATTGTGGATGCAAATTGGGCGAGTGACGAATAATAATTATTTAGTGTACGGGGTACCCAGAATCCTTTTGGTGTCTGATTTGTATGTTAATTTTTATTAATACAGACAACACTTTTTAAGTTCATTTTTTTCATATTGTGCTCTATTGACATTTGTTGTAAACATGTCCCGATCTCATATTTATTTTTGTAAGGATGATAGCATGTATCGTGTTACTTTGAAGAAAATAAGGTAATGCATTTGGTATTGTATCTGCTTGTATATGTGTGCAAGAGATGAACTGTTGAAGAAACCTGAAAACCCGTCCATACGCATGGACGGGGGCAGGGGATCGGGGGAACTTCATGGCTGGTGGTTCGGTAACATTGTGTCTGGCTTATCTCGTTCTCAATTCTTTGTTCTCTATGAGCACAGGTAGAGGCCATGAGGAATCGATTTTTCTTCAAAAATGCCACATTTTTTCCTGAACATATACATCTCTTCAACAGGGCTGCTTTTAAGTCAGTACGATAAAAATGAAAATTATGCTATTATACATACAGAGAATTTACTCGGATAAATAGTGCGTCAAGGTACATTAGTAATCTCGTTAACTCATCATCACTAGTCCATCGAAAAATAAAGCGGAGTTGGGGGACTATCGTTTCACTAGAATACACTGTTAGAAGAACATTCCTGGACAGCACAAGAGAGATGCCTCGCTACAATCCTTCTCCATATAGCCAATGTCTAAAGATCACAAGAAGAAAGATGCTGCAGGCGAGGGTATAAAGGACAACATACTTTCACCAAAATATTCATATAGCAAAGGCAGCAAATGCCCGGCATCTACATCGTCCTTCCAGGCTTGAGTAAGAGCTGCTGATGTTTTTGGCCCTTGACCACTGACCATCTCCTTTCTGCCACTGCTTTCAGGCACATTCTCATTCCGTGATGATTGTAAATTAGTGTCTGCGGTCCCAATAACTGTTGAGTATCCACTGCTCGATCCTGGCATGTCGACTGGCAGTGAGTTTGCCGGTGTTGCACCCATAGGACTCTCTGTTGCTAGTTTCTTGAGTGGTGGCTGTGGCATCATATTATCCATGCTGGCTTTACGTTTCTCTGACATTTTGACAATAAAAAAATAAGAAAACACGAGTGTCTCATCGATAGCAGATGCACAGAGTTAAACATGGAAAACGTATAGGCTTTTGCTCTTCAACCCTAAAACAAAGGGTGGTAGGAGTTCGGTAGAAATTTAAAACAAGACAACATGAATGGCATCAATGAGCATAAGGAGCCATAGCCACATGCAGCCTTTGGAACACAGATTTTTCATTTCCATACACGTTACAAATTCAAAATACTGCTCTTCTCTAAGTACTATCAAGAATTCCATCAACCCCTCCCAAGTACCCGTCTAAGAGAAACTCCCAAAGACCCCACCAATATTGGATTCTATTATTTTCATTAGTGACTACTTTGTGAAAGACAAAATTACAATTTGATCAAATATCTAAATACATTTTCAACACATTAAAGCTAAATGAAAAGAATTTATGTAAGCGTATGGATAGTGAAGATACAATTAATTTGACAACCTACAAAATTAAAATGCATAGAAATTGCAAATTGTAAAATCGTCTTTAACTTTTTAAAGGTTTTCATGGTATATCATAAAATATCTTTGGAATTTCTAGTATTGTGACATTGTGCATGCACTTTGACCTACTCTTTTTAATGAATAGTGCCTATTGATTGTTTTGCGGGTTTTGAGGGAATTAAGGTTTCTTATAACATTGTCATTGGGGTAGATGGATTTTTCACTATAGAGAAATGAGTTTCATCTTTAATGAAAGGTCAATGTTGTCTTTTGAAAAAGTAAAATGTCAGCTAACAGCGTAACACGGTCCTTTATGCCCTGAGTGATTTAGGACTAGTTTGATATGTTTTCTTACACATGTTTCCAAACTGTTAACTGTATAGAAACATGCAGGTACAATGCATAAAACCAAATACAAAATCAAGGAGATTTCACATACTGCAACAGCCATTTCAGAAAAATTTGTTGTGGTGAACCTCAAAGATAATTATGGCCAGCAAATGCACGTCATGAATGCAACAATAAACCATAATATTTAAAAAAAAATCACTCAAGGATTGCAGACAGATTCGTACTTGACGTTGTCGTTATGACTTTTCCATTACTCTTCCAGACAGCACGTGCTGGTGGAGTTAGTAGAGAGGGGAGCGTCTTCAGTCGATCATACATGCACAGGCCAGCTGCACGCTAACAAATGTATTGCCTCATCAGTTAAATTACCTCTAATATTCTGTTCCTCCAGTTATTAAGAAACTAAATGAAGATTTTCCCTTGGAATAAAATGTATTTTCATTAAAACACAAATGTAGCAATATCACTCTTTTAAATACCTCTAGGTTAGCGGGACTTAAACAGACAGTAACTCGTCGAGATAGCTTCAGAAAGTACTTCAATTCCTAATGTTAGTGTTTGGCCATAGTGTATAACATGTAAGGATTTGACAACTAAAGTTTCTGTTGAGACTCGGAATGATTTGAAAGTGTTCTCTTCAAACACCTCATCAGCATTTTAGGTTAAGTTCACAAGTTGAAAGAGGTACACATTTCAATGATGAGAGAAGCAAAACATTCAGCATCTGCAAGGGCAATAAGCAACTTTACACCAATTTCTTTCAAATATTTAGAGATGTCCTTGTGAGAAAAATTAAACAGTTCCCTAGGGAGAGAATTTTCATGCAACAGCAAAAGATGAAAATTTTGTCTTCTTGTGCACCTGTTCCTCAAAACAATCAAATTTATAAATAAAATTGAGAGGAAGTTACTAATAAAGCATTTCTTACCATCAATGCCCCATATACAAGCCAGGCTTCATGCCTCTTCACCTCATTCTTTTGCTTCTCAAGTTGCATTTCTGGCTCCAGAAGCCGCAAATAAGGCTCAAGATTGGGCAGCACAAGCAGGCGAACCTAGCCAATTGATGGAAACAGCATTAATTGTTAAAGCATGTGACAATTTTGAAGATGAGGGAAATAAAGGAAGAGAATAATATACAAACGGGACATACCACATTAGGTCCAAGTGTTGCTAGCCCTTGAATTGCACCATAATGTTGAGGGAGTGCTTTGGACGGGTCCAAGAAAGCATGCAGCAATGTCCTGGTGACACGTGGCTGGAGATTGTGGTAAACGTGACCAAATCTGCATAGTTACAATTGTGAGAAAGTGATCAGAGTGTGCACATGAAATGATTGTTATTATTCAATTGTTAGTACTTATGATGTAGTAAATCTATTTTATGATGTTAAAAAAATGTAAATGCAGGGAAATACCTTCACTTCTAACACCTATACAGAACAGGTACACCATCCTTGAAAAGTCATACTTAATTCAATTATTTCATAATGGTAAGCAACTATTGACAATCCTTACCTCTTGCATATTGAAGCAACCAGATTAGCTGTGAAGTTTCTGAGATCCCAGTGATTGTCGGAAAACTTATTTCCTAGTCTTTTTGCTACCAGGCATGTCATCACAGAAGGCATCAATTGGTGCAACTATTTGACAACAATTAGTACACATATGTAAGAAAACCCATTCTTTTGAATCAAAATTTGTAAGCACGTCAGCACAAACACATATAAGCTTACAAAAATCAAATTGCACACAACCAGTTTTCCATAGGCATATTCCACAAGTTTAAAACTGCAAATCAGAAATGGAATGCCAGCACTGGGCTCATCTCCTACCTCCTCTTTATTTAAAATGTTTGGTTTTCTGTCATCTTAATTTGCAATAACATCATAACTTTTGACACAATCCTTAAGTTAAAAATTCCAAAGTACCAACCAACCAATCTGATATGTCATTTTCTGTATTAATTGATGGTGTTGGCGTTTAATATGGCCTGTAACATCTGCAGAGTAGCAGGATCAAATTTATTNAAATTGCACACAACCAGTTTTCCATAGGCATATTCCACAAGTTTAAAACTGCAAATCAGAAATGGAATGCCAGCACTGGGCTCATCTCCTACCTCCTCTTTATTTAAAATGTTTGGTTTTCTGTCATCTTAATTTGCAATAACATCATAACTTTTGACACAATCCTTAAGTTAAAAATTCCAAAGTACCAACCAACCAATCTGATATGTCATTTTCTGTATTAATTGATGGTGTTGGCGTTTAATATGGCCTGTAACATCTGCAGAGTAGCAGGATCAAATTTATTCTGGGCCCAAAAGATGGCATCAATAAGTTTTTAACCTTTACCATGTCTGCTGAATAAAATAAGAGTTCAGACAAATTAGCACCCAAGGGCATACATTGACGATAACTAAAACGAAATCTGCATGCAAGGCTTTCGATATTTGAGGAAAAGTGCCCATATTTGGCGAATATGAAGTGCATGGCTACAAGTTATGCCTTGGAATGAAATACAATTCTGGATAGACGCGGGAAAAAAAAGGACAGACATAAAGGAAGAAAAGAAAGGAATAACAATAAACTTACATAGGGCTCAATGTGTATGTGAGGATTTTGAAGAAGGCTCCAAACAAGACGCATCAAAGCAAAAAGGAGAGAAAATTTATTCAGATTCCGAGAAACCTGCCATGATTTCAGATCCTGAGTCGTTGCCTTATAATGTTGATACAGTTAGGATAGGAAAAGGCTTATAATTACCTCATCAGCAACAAAAAATGTAAAGTAAGGAACTAAAGGATGGATCCCTGAGTCAGTAGCCAAGCTCACCAGAGCTTCTTTAAAGAGGGCAGAATCGGATCTACTAACAGTAAGCTCTGTGATTTTCTCAAAGTAAAGCTGTGAGCGCAAATCAGAAATCCATTGGTGTCAAATTTTCCTCAGATTGGCATCACAAAGAGTTACACATAAGGCTTCGGCAGTACCTGAAGTTCACGGGAAAGTACATGCTTTACAGGTAATTTGATGTCGACAGGAATTCCATCCTCTTTGTATGCAGTCTTTCCGTTGTCGGAAGGCACTGCGAGTACTGCAACAAACAGAAGGTACATCATTTTTATGACATCACCAGTGGAGTAAATAACATACAGAATCCCATATGAATTGAACACAAAGCCATCATTGTAGGTACAATTCAGCAGCAAGGGCAGAAAAAAAAACTGTTCAGAGATGGGGGAAATGGATAATTTTTTTCATATATACACATTCGCAAGTGTTATACATATTTTGGGTTGATCATTGTACTCGAGTACCTTCAGGAGGGGGATTTTCTGGAATGGCAGGTTGAACTCCTTCAATAGCTAACCAATGAGCAACCATTTCTGTATCTAATGGTGCCTTTGGTAGAGGAGCATCAATCACCTGAGTACATCCAAAATAACAAGCAAAATGAATATTTTAACTACTAATGGCAACCCCCTGAAAGAAAAAAAAAAAAAAGGCTTGAATCTCTTACTTCCTTAAACTCTACATCTTTATCCTCAATGTAGAACAAATCTTTATGTCCAGCAGCTCTTTTGAACCGCATCTGATCTCCTGATGTAAATCCATATACTGGCTGGGAAATATTACAGAAATAAAAACAAAAATAAAGAGTAAATATTTGAACATTAATGAATAGCCATAATTCAAAACACTAAAAACGTAAGCCATTCGTTATCATATGAAACCGCGCTAATTACAAAGAAGAGAAAGAAGCTGGCACGCGATGCAAAAAAGGTCGAACTGAGTCTGAACTCTGAAGTAAATAAACACCTCAACGTTTCTTAAGCTAAGTGCACTGTCCACGTCAACGGTAGTTAAGGTGGTTCTCCTCGAATGCCGCATGCATTTGATAGCTTCCTGTACGAAATTTAAGAAACAACAAAGGACACAAAAAAAAAATTAATAAAGACTCAAAAATTATCTCGTAAAATATGAAATTGAGCAAAATTAAGTTAAAAACCTGCATGATTTCGCGAACGCGATACTCGACATCGGAAGCAATATCAGGTAAAACATCGGGTGATAAATTGGTGATGCCTATACTCTGTGCTATCACTTCAATTGTTTCTTTCGGAACTATGCTCATTCTCTAATTTTTCTTCTCTGCAAACCCTCAAATACAAATATATTTATAAGTTCATATATATGCCTACACACACAGGTCGAATTTAGAATTTCTCTTTTGTTCTAAGAAGAGGGATTATTCTTAATCAATAGATCTGAATTGGGAATTTGTTAATTTTAGGGATCCGGCTTGAATCCTTCCCTAATTCGGGTGCTGGGCTTTTAGAACACTGGGCCGGGAGAGCCGGAGACAAAAGCCTGGCTCTGGTTGTGACTGAAAACAGATTAATCACAAGAAATAATAATCGGACGGTTCTTTTTGTTTTTTTTCTTTTAAGTGTTGAGGGGTAGGCCTAACAATAGGTCTAAAGACTTTTTAGTTCATCATGCTATTGTTATTGATCTTAGTAATGTATATAAGGGGTGCCATAATGGACAAATGACATCCCTTATTGGGGGGTAGAAGGGGAATAATGCACGCGGTTTCAAATTAATGTCGAATATCGGTTATAATTTTCCGTGCGATGTCCCGAGACAAGAGGTGCTTGTGGGCCGGAATATTCGATCATCTCGCTCTATATTATGTTTAAAGATGTTCTTATTATACTATCAAAATATAATAAAGAATTAATACATCTTATTAATTTCTAAGAAAAATATTTGTGAAAAAGATTAATGAAAAATAAGTATACTTTTATATTTAGCGTGAGAAGAGGGCAAAATGACATATTTAGGAGAATTGTGTAATTTTTTAAAATTAAAAGAAATGTCTCTAAGATTCTCATATACCTCAAAGGTAGTTGTTCTAATTTAACCCTTTTAAATATTTAGAAGATTTTTTGCCATGGAAAATCGATGGTCAAGCATTATTCAACGGCATTATTTCTTTTGAAATATTTTATTCATCAAGAGTGACGATGATGAATAAAAATGGTTAAATAGCACAAAACGTCCCTATCTTTGGGGTTAATTTCGGAAAACATCCCTACCTTTCATTCTTGACATTTATGCCCTTACCTTTAAGGTTTTGTGCGCTGGACGTCCTTCCGTCCAATTTTCCATCCATTAAATACAGAAACGATTTTTTCTACCAATATACAAGAGTAAAATAGTCATCACTGACTGCATGCCAAATGGAAATATGCATAGTAACAGGAAAATTGGGGGAAATGCACAATGGAATCAGATGAGTTCACACACAAATTTAGATGATGAACATTATACCATAACTTGGTCGATCATGGCCGGGGTTTCTCAAAAATGGAAGAAACATGTTGTTACTTGGAGATCTACGAGATAGCAATAAACATCATCGAAACTCAAAGCAGGTTCTCAACCATGCAAAAGACCAAAATATGAACCGGAAAAAAAACACCGAATACGTAGCGTTTCTTACCTTCACTCGCTTAAAAACTCTGAAAGTGTTCAGGCCACTGAGTTGGCAGATTAGACTCGAACACAATGAGTGGAGAATGGAGGGACGATTGAAGAAATGGAAGTGTGTTGGAATTTTCTTGAATTGCTGCAGAAGGTTCGCACTTCGCACGTAGAGAGGAGATGAAGGGTTTCAAAGGGTGATGACTATTTACCATTGTATATTGGTAGAAAAAATCGTTTTTGTATTTAATGGATGGAAAATTGGAAGGAACGTGGACGGAATAACGTCCAGCGCACAAAACCTTAAAAGTAAGGGCATAAATGCCAAGAAATGAAAGGTATGGACGTTTTTCGAAATCAACCTCAAAAGTAGGGACGTTTTGTGCTATTTAGCCGAATAAAAATCATTTATAACATCGTTTGACAAATGTAACAATAACCAGATGGATATAGTTCCTTCTTTCATATTTGTTGTGTAATGTTGGAAACAAAATTAAGGCCCTGTTTGGTACAACTTAAAATCCAATTAAAATTGAAAATATAGCCGTTATTGGGTCCCACCCGTCTAATAAAAGTCAACAATAACGGCTAATTTTTCAATTTTAATTCGATTTTAATCTCTATCAAACACCCTCTA
>CAIGRL010266848.1:0-12562 GCA_903798325.1 Fraxinus xanthoxyloides | reverse complement strand
AAAATAGGACCGTTGTAGGAGTTTAGATGCTCTAGTACGGTAATCCAGAATCAACAATGAACATAAACAAGAAAATATAATTAAATGCAGGTAAATAATTCTTCATATATAATGATTTAGAATAAATTAGGTAGTAAAATATGATATGAGAATTGGCAAATGTCTCCAAATCTCACAACTACCCATTTATTATATAATGTGAATAAAACTGAATTAAATCTAAATGTGACAGACATTAAAGGTGTTGAATTGTGACCTAATTCGATTAGAAATTTGTGTTTTGGTTGTAAAGGAATTGGTGTTTTTAATGAAGAGTCCTTGAAGAAGTGAAAATACGGATTTGACATACTTTGGATAGAGAGGGGCGCCCAAGGGCCACTCGAGTTGCCTGGGCGCCATTTGAAGTGATTTGGAGGTTTTTGTCTAGAGACACAGTGTTCAAGCGCTGCCTCAGCCATTCATTAGTCATGAGTTAGGGCACTCGAGTGGCAATGTTATCTGCCTAGAAATGGTTTCACGATTCTAATAAATTTGTAGCTAATCTTGAGACTATGAAAGTTAAAGATGATGAGGAAAAACTTGTATTGATATTGTTGTGTATGATTTTAGAGATACTAATCTCTATAGTCGTGATACTCTCACGATTAATGAGGTCTATGATGCTATCATAGGAGAAGATGAAGCATCTTGTGGTTGTATCTAAGGGTTAGTAGAGGGTTTGGTCATTCGTGTGAGGAATTAAGATAGGAATCTTAGTAGTAATATAAGGGACAGATCAAAGTCTAAACATAGAGATAAGATATGTCACTTTTGCAAAAAGAAGTGATATATTAGACTAACGACTACAAATTAAAGAACTTGAGGATTGTTGCTGCTAAAGAAAAATGAAAGCAAGTTGAGGATACACGAGAAGTCTGCGTTGTAAGAGATGGCCAAAGTAAATGAGAGCTATTGGTGATTTCTGAATGTGATTCCAGTTTTTATGGGAATTGGGTTCTTGATTCGACTGGTACATTCCATATATGTCCTAATAGGGACCGGTTTACAACATATAAGGTGGTTTTGGGAGGTTCTATAATTATAAAAGACAACGCGCCTTTTAGAATTGTTGCAACTGGATCGATCAGGATTAAAATGTTTGATGGGGCCATTAACAAATGTGAGACATGTTCCAGACTTGAAAAGAAATCTCATATACTTGTGTACCCTTGATGCTAAGGGACATAAATACATTGGTGAAGGTACAGTCTCGAAAATCAGCAGAGTTGCTCTTGTTGTGATGGAAGGGAAAAAAATGAAAAAGATCAACCTGATTATGGGCATGTCTGGGACGTGCTTCAAAACTACAAAAAGTGAATTTTGCACCGTTGATTTTTTCAACTTATTTTCCACCACATTGACAGACAAGAAAAAAAATCAGGTACTTTTCCTTGTGTGCCCTTCAACTTCATTCATATTACATACACACAAACCACCCCACCCACCATAATCATTTTCCATCCACCTCATCCATGTGCATTCCCCTTCCATGTCCATCCTCAACAAGTAGCTACCTTTCACTTCCGAAATAGATCGCCGACTATATTTTTGAAATGATGTGAATCTGTGATTTTCAGCTAGCCGTGAGGAAGGATAGACCCAGCTGCATATGATTCTTGTTGAACTCACCCTCCCACTTCACAACATCTTATTTGTTACGTGCATCACATTCTCACTGACTATTTGCTTTCCATCCCGTCGTGTTCATTTCACAATGACTGAACCCTCTACAAACACACCTCATACACAAGATCTCGCCAAAATAATTATGGATTCATTCGTTTCTCCGGTAGGTACACTGCCTTCTTACAAGAAAGTTTTATTTGGTAGAGTGGAATTTATTTCCCGAAATGAAATGTACTACTTAGAAACAAAATTTACTTTTTCCGTCAATTGCTGCAAACGGGTTGTTTCCCACCTTCCTCAACCTCTAATGCACATCTTGTTGAAATTCATTTGGGTCCCCATAAGAATGCACGGTGGACTTCGTATGAGACGAAAATATTCATCACTGCCTATGAGACCGTCATCATCGACGAACATAGGAATGGGAAGTGTTTTACCAAACACAGCTGGAAGACTCTGGTTCACTTGTTCAACGCCAATTCCGACCATAATTGGAACAAGCAGCATCTCAAAAATCGACGGGATGCCCTCTACTTGAAACACAAGAGATTTGAAGAATTGCTCAACTGCAGTGGCATCTCATACGACCCATCAATGGCAGGATTGGCGCCTCTGAGGAGTGGTTGGCTAGAAAGATTAAGGTAAAATATTTTTCATAAACCTCCAGTTAGTGCTCTCGTATCTATGTTCGATTGGCATAGTGTTGTAGGTTCTCAATTTGTATAATTGGTTAACGACATTAGTGAGTACACTCCGTTTTTGTTTTGAGAACCTTGATTCTTCAATTAATACATAACATAGGAAATTTTTTTGCATTTTGGACGTTTCATTATAGTCAATTCTTATTTTTTGAGTTATACCTTTGCGGACCATAAGTAGTGCATAGCCAAGTGATTGCTTTTATGCTCATGTTCTAAGCTAAGTTTAAAACACTACTCTGTTTTGGGTCACCATTTTTGGAATTGGCTTCACAATTGACTTCTCCCTTTTTTACATTTGTAACTGATTTTCATTTCTTCGTAGAAGTTGTGAACATATTTCCGTTTGTATTACCACAAGAGAACAAAGACTACAATGAATTTAAGGACAAGGGTTGTCGAGAGGTGTATCAATACGAGGCTCTATTCATGGACGTTTTCGATTGCGACAAGTACACAGTCACACCTACAAAGCTATATCGAACTGGCTTCAAGATGTTAGATGATAGTGGACACGAAGATCACCGTGATGAGATCCCGATCAATGTGGAGAACATCGGCTTAAGTGATGAGGGCGGAGAATTCCGACCAGATGTAAGAAGCATAGATGTATCGGCTCGTACAGTGGGGACAAATGGAAGTCATCCAGAAAAGCAGGTGAAGGAGAAGAAGAAGATTACAGCTCGGGACATGTCCTACTCTATGGACCATGCGACCACAGCCAGTGAGAAGGTTGCTGCCAAAATTGACAACTTCATTGGACATGTTGTGTCGGACCCGAAGACATGCATGAAGGAGTTATTAGCAAGGGTCGATTGAAAAAACAAAGTGATATGTACTACTAGACATGCACTTTCCTCTCCAAAAAAGGTAATAGGAAAATATTAGATATATAAGGTGATGTGAATGAAAAGCTCGAGTGGGTAGAGTGGAGCTGGCAGGTATGTAGAAAAGTTCACCCTCGGTGAGTGCTCTGTTTAAGTGGGTTACGTAGACATCTTTTTCACTTTTCCTTACTGATGATGCTATTTGGTTATGTTTACTTTTATTAGATTTGAGGTTAAAACATTTTCTTCGTGTCGGATACGTATGATGGAATTTGTCGTGTGCTTGCTAAAAATTGTTGTTCATGTGATTGGCTTTACAATTTTAATTCGTATGGACTTCGAGCAGGTTTGCAAACAAAGTGTGTAGTTGGATGTTTATCATTTTGGTTTTCCAATTACTTACCAAGAAAGTACTAGTCACATTAATTACATGTTTCATTATACCTGAGTGGTGTTTACGGGCTAAAATTCAAACCACTCATCATTCCATTTGCCTATAAAAAGCAATACATATCTACATATTTGTTCATCATTGTAAGAGCATAATCTTGGATCTCCTATCACATAGTGATTGTATGGCATATTTCGATGTCAACTGTGCGTTGCAACTGACCTCCGATCTTGAGGATGAACTTGATGATGAGGCATTTACAGAAGAGCTACAGATAGATATTATCGAGTGGTTACAATACTGTCACATCACTGAGATTACTATAAGTAACTATTATCGCGAACAAAGAAGGTGTGTTTCTCGATATCCGTTCCATTGAAACGGTCATAGGTTCATGTTGGATGTTATGAACTGTAGCCCTCAACAATGCTAAGCAGAGTTCCGCACGTATCCTGTGATGCTGCGATCTTTTGCACATATGCTTCGAGATGATTATGGACTCTGCAGTCAACAACATATAGATGCGTATGAACAAGTTGGTATGTTTCTATGCATTTTAGCTCTTGAAAAAGGCTATAGACAGGTGCGGACGCTTTTCAACCATTCATTGGAAACCATCAGACACTACTTCAAACTTGTACTTGAAGTGATCGTCCTATTCTCTAGGCAAGTAATTAAACCCGATCCAAACTACAATCATGGTGCTGAGCATCACGTTTCAAATTTAAAAAAACATTTCATATTTCGGGAGTGCATAGGTGTCATTGACGGTACCTACGTTAGAGTCGTTCTACTACGGGACGCAAAGGTATTTCGATACAGAATGTGCTAGCGGCATGTGATTTAAATTTGTGTTTTACTTTTGTACTTGTTGATACAACGGAGAACTTTCATAATGCTAGAATCTTGGTCAGGGCTATACATAACCCTGAGATTGACTTTCCACAATCGGCCTGTAGCAAATATGATTTGATTGACTCGGAGTTCGCACATCGACCTGGGTACATGGCACCCTATGGGGTCACCGATCATAGGCGAAGCTTTCGAAATGAAAATGAGAAGTTTAATTTTCGGCACTCGTCGTACAGGAATGTAATCGAATGTGTTCGGCGTTTGAAAAAGTCGTTGAAAAATACTCTATCATATACCAGTTATAAATTCAAAGGGCAAACAGTTGTTGTAATTTCCACTATGGGCATTCACGACTTCCTTCAACGAGCGGGTGTGGTCGATGGAGCATTTGCAAGAGCCGAGAAGGACCCCGACGCAACGAAGATGGACCTCCCGGACGAACAGGATGAGTTGCGCTGAAATTCATGCGCTGACCCAGCGAAATGAGTGAGATATATTCAGAGATTACTTTGCACAACAATGTTGACAAGTTTTTTTGATTCAAAATTACAATGAGAATGGTCACACGATGTTTTCCCAACAAGAAAGTGACGTCCATAAGTGAAATGCATGTACAGTCATGTGAAGATTGCAAAATAATTAAATTAAACTATTGCCCCTCACATATCATATGAATAAAAGATTACAAATTTTTACGTCTACAATGCCACATGTGAAATCACTTTTTGTCAGGTGGGACCCTAGGGTAGGTATGCATTCATTGTTCTTAGATCTTGTGGTTAAATATGTGATACAAGATTTTAGCACACATCTCTCACAAATAAGGGCAAATCGGTCATTCAACAATGTAGCTTTGCATTCAAACACCAGAATTTTCTTCAAGTGGGCTTGGATGAAACGAACAAAAAAATCGATTTCACTGATTCAAAATCACACCCAGACAGGCGCTATATATATTTCAGGGATCTACAATCATTGTGGATACGGCTATCACCACTTCTTCCTTGTCGATGAAGAAGTTACTAAATTGAGGCATGATTGGGACATATGAGTGAGAAGGAGATGACTGAATTGAGAAGAAAATGATTGCTTGATGGGCTGAGTATTATCAAGTTGAAATTCTACAAGCATTGTATTTTTGGAAAACAAAAAGGTCAGATTTATGAAATGGAGTCGCAATTCAAATGGAATACTTGATTATATCCATTTGGATCTATAGGGACCAGCGAGCAGACCTTCTAAAAAAGGCGCACGTTAGATAATGATTGATAATTTCTCCAAGAAACTTTAGATTTTTTCTTAAAACAGAAGAATGATGTGTTCGTTACATTCATTGAATAAAAGAAATTATTGAGAAGCAGACTGGAATGCTGGTAAAACGTGTTGCTTAAAGTTTTGTTCGAATGAATTCAATGATTTTTGTAAGGCAGAATGGATTCTAAGACACTTGATAGTACATCATACTGCGCAACACAATGGTGTTACAGAAAAGATAAATAAGACTTTGATGGAATGGGCCCGATGCAAGCTTTAAAAATCTTGGTTACCTAAATCATTTTGGGCTAAAGCTACTTCTACAGCTTGTTTTATTCTCAATTGTTCATTCTCAATTGCTATTGAGAAACAAATTCCAGAAGAGGTTAGTTTGTTAACCTTCATAACTACTCAGATTTGTAAATATTTTGGTGCCCTACTTATGCTCATGTTGATAATGGGAAGCTAGAACTAAGGTTTAGAACATGTGTCTTTCTTGGTTATAAATCCAAAGTTAAGGGATATAAGCGTTGGTGTCCAGAAACTAGTAAAGAGGTGAATAATAGAGATGTGGTGTTCAATGAACAAGTTATGATTCAAAATTTACCTCGAAAGCATTTTAGTGTTACAACTCGAAAGGAGCAAAGCACTCCCATGGAGTTAGAGATTGGTTCAGGATCTAAACTAGAGTCTTCAGCTCAGTCTAGCTCAGAAGTAAAGGAAAATACCACTTTGTCGCCACCACTATTGGTACCATAGCATTCTATTGCTAAATATAAACCTAGAAAGGTGTTAGAACTTCGCGGATGTATGGAGAAGCTAAATTGGTAGCATAGCATTGAATGTGGATGAAAATATTGATTCCGGTGATGAGCCTACTACATACATAGAAGCAGTAAGTTGCAATAATCCGGCAGATGGATGAATGCTATACATGAAGAAATGGAATCATTTAATAAGAATGGCACGTGAGACAAAGTGAAATTGCTCAAGGAGAAAAAAGTTGTTTTATTGTAAGTGAGTGTTCAAAAGAAAAGAAGGTACATCATGAGTTTAAGATGCCAGATACAAGGCAAGAGTAATGGCTAAAGGTTATAATAATATTCCAAGTGTAGACTTCATAAACATGCTTTCTTCAATGGTAAAGCATAGCTCAATTAGAACTTTGCTTGGTATTGTGGTTAAGCATGATTTGGAGCTTGAGTAGCTAGATGTGAAGACATCTTTCTTGTATGGAGAACTTGAGGAGGACATTTATATGCACAATCAAAGGGTTTCATAGTTACTGAAAGAAAGACTATGTGCAAGTTGAAAATTCCTTTTATAGCTTAAAGCAGTTATCGAGGCAATGGTATAAAAGGTTGACTCATTCATTATCAATCATGACTTTAAAAGAAGCAGTTATAATAGTTGTGTGTATTTTAGGAAGTGCGATAATGGGTCATTTACATTATCTATTACTTTATGTTGATATGTTGATAGCTGCCAAGAGAAAAAGTAATTGAAGTGAAAGTTCAGCTCAGTGAAGAGTTTGATATGTAGGATTTAGGAGTAGCAAATAAGATTTTTAGAATAAAGATCTTGAAGATAAGAAGGTTAGCACATTATACTTGAATCAAAAATGGCACATTGAGAAAGTACATCACAAGTTTAATATGTTTAGTACAAAAGCTATTAGTACTCATTTGGTTGCCCACTTTAAACTATCATCTACTTTGTATCATCAGTTAAATGAAGACAATGATTACATGTCACAATTTTCTTATTCAAGTACATTTGGATCACTTATATATGTTATGGTTTGTACATGCCCAGATTTGGTACATACAGTCAGTGTAGTTAGCAGATACTTGACAAATCCTATCAAGGAACATTCGAAAGTAGTGTGGTGGGTATTCAAATACTTTTGTGGCTATACTAATACTTGTTTGCATTTTGTAAGAAATACATATGGAGTTCTTAAGTATGTTGATCAAGATTATGAAGAAGATCTGGGTAAAAAGAGATCATTTACAGGGTACGTGTTTACTATTGGGGGTTGTGTTATCAATTGAAGAGCTACACTACATAAAACAGTGGCATTTTTCTATTATTGAGGTAGAGTACATGGCTATTACAAAGGCTTGTAAGAAAGCGATGTGGTTGAGGGGACTATTTTCTAAAATCAGTGAAAACTTCGTAGATGTCTACAGTATATTGTGATATTTAGAGCGCTATTTTTCTGACAAATGATCAGATATTTCATAAGAGGACAAATTACATTGATGTGAGGTATCATTTCATAGATGATGTGATTTACGTAATGATATTTTAGTGGGCAAGGTTGATATCGAGCAAAACGCCACTAATATATTGACATGAAACTCTCTGTTGTCAAGTTTGAGTGTTGCTTGGATTTGGTTGATATTTGTTGCTAAATTAACATTTATCGGCTTGTGGAAGAGGTGGAAAATTGCTTGTTGAAAAGTGAAGAGTAGTTCTTTGCTTTAAAATTTGAGCGAATGTGGAGATTTGTTGAATTGTAACCCAAATTCCATTAGGAATTGTTGTTTTGGTTGAAGAGTCCTTCTATAAGTCAAAATATGGATTTGAAATGTTTTGGATAAAGACGAGGTGCCCAAGCTCTGCATCCAAGAGCCTAGACACAATTTACAGTGATTTGGAAGTTTTTATCCCAAGACGTAGCCCCTAAGCATTATGGACACAACGCTCAAGCGTTGCCTAAGCTCCTCACTAGCCGCGAGCTAGGGCGCTCGAGCGACAGTGTTATCTGCCCAAAAACAATTTAGCAGTGATTCTAATGAATTTCTTGATTCCAATTTCATCTAAAACACTAGAATTGGGATCTTATATATATTTCACGACTTGTAGATTCTTCATAACATTAGAGAGACATTTGATTTGATTGAAAGTGCATCAAATATTGTAACAATAATCATTTATCTTAATTTTGATCTAGTGAATTCTCCTCTCCTGTTCGTGATTTTTTCCTATCTTGGTTTTTAACGTAAAATCTTGGTATTCTTATTTGTGATTGATTTATTTCACCTTACAATTGTCTTGCTTCATTCATTACAAATTTTTTTTTTGAAGAACTTATCCCTTTACTTGAGGTATAACACGAAATATGATCTTCATTTTTAGGAAAAGAAATTCAAGGAAACGGATTTGGAATTTGAAAATTTAAATTGAAGGATATGCTACACCAACTAAACCAAAACCAAGTTACGGATTCCAACTCATAACATAATAAATTTTGATCATGAAGACAAATAATTGATTTGGACTAAATGTGCCTATAAAATATAAATCAGCATCAAATAAATAAAATAATTGAATTTGACTAAATGGACCATTTGCAAAAAATACAATTCCCTTTCGTAACTCATTTTGGTCCCCTACACCAATGATAATTAACAACAAAGTAATAAAATATTAATCATAATGAATATATAGTGATCCCTATGTTGAATGTGAAACCTATATTAGTTTTATAATTACTTGAACGAGGCCGGCTAAGACTTCTATATGTGATATAATCTGGTTTAAGATTTCTTCGATCCACTTGTTATTTTTTTCCCCCTTTTTTTATGCTTGTAGTGGAGTTTAAATATTGTATTTTATCTTCCAAATTTTCTGATTATGTTTAATTTTTTTAATTGTATTTAATTACTTTATAAGTCAAAATCAACAATTTATTTTAACCACACATACTATCAATTTTTATCAAAATTCGCAAACAAAATTGATCTCTCTCTCTCTCTCTCTCTCTCTCTCTCTCGTGTGTATAATTTTGTTAACTTTGTTAACGTAATTAGGAATATGATTTGATTACAATTAAAATCAACTTTTCAAAATTAGTGGCATCCTGGGACTCAAATAAATCATCAAGTTGCTACATCAACTGTTTACCTACTAGTAGCTCGGCTTGTAAATGTCAGAATCACATAATAACGTGCTCTAATATAATTTTAAGAGTCCGTTTGGCATAACTTTTAAAAAAGTCAGATTAAAAAAACTACTTTCGACTATGTTTTGATCATTTTTAAAAGTACTTTGTCTCGATCTAAGCACTTTTAGATGAAGCAAACCTAAAATAGCTTTTTAGAAAGTTTTTCTATAAGAAGTAAAAGTCAAGTCAGACTAACCTTAAACATGCCTCCAATTTAAGGTGATTCATAAAAGTGGTATTGATCACTAAATTGTCCCGCACTATAGTCATAGGATATTATATAAATTATATTGAAACAATACAAACAGGTCATTAACTTACTAATCAACAATTCGATATCTGCAACATAAAAAATCGAAGACTCTCAATATCGCATATTACAACTTTACATTTTGATTTTCTTGAGTCACTAATGTGCCATTATTAGAATAATTTCAAAATATGGGCTTCTCATTTGATTGCAAATTTTATGTTTCATAAAACGGATTAGATGTATAGTTTATAATAATAATATAGTTAAACTCAAGATGTTAGTGATCACTTGTGCATTTTTACACCTTAGTGATATAGGATTACATCTTATGTAATACGGTAATTTAAGTAATAGGGCCAAAAAAAATCTAAACCCTAATCAAGATTGGAATCATTAATGAGAGGGCTCAATAAATTTCTATATAAGAGGCTAGGTCCCCTCTACTCTCCATAAATTTTTATTGGTTTACTCTATTGATGGCTAATACTTTTTGTGAGCAAGGGAAGGAATATTTAGTTGCTAATATTTGCATTCAAGATATCGTCCACGTGTATATTTTCTTAAAATATTAATTTAAAATTGTTGTTATTATTATTATTATTATTAAATACAACAATTGCTATCAGAACGGCATTTTAAGATCAAAATCCTTCATAAAAATGGGATAACTTTAACAAATCTCAATGTATAATAAATGAGCTAGGAAGCAAATCAATGATAATGATACCATATGCTAGTGCTGTTGAGAGCTTTATTTATGCTCAAGTTTGTATTAGACCAGATATAGTCTACACAGTCAATGTTCTTAGTAGGTTTCAGTCCAATCTAGGTCAAGAGCATTGGAAAGCAGCTAAGAAAGTTATGAAATACTTGAAAAAAACTAAAGGTTACATGCTCACATTCCAATATTCAAATCACCTTGAGGTGGTAGACTACTCAGATTTTAACTTTGCTGGATGTCAAGATGATTTGAAATCAACCTCGGGTTATATTTTCATGTTGGCGAGTGGTGTTATCTCGAGGAAAAGTGTTAAGCAAATTCTAGTGACATCTTCTACTATGCAGACTGAATTTGTGGCATGTTATAAAGCTATTGTCCAAGTCGTTTGGTTAAGGAATTTTATTTCTATGTTGAAAGTTGTTTATTCCATCTCGAGGCCAATTACTATTTATTGTGATAATAGAGCAACGATGTTCTTTTCATAGAAAAATAAAAGTTCTGGTAAGCACATTGACATCAAGTATTTGGTGGTCAGGGACAATGTTAAAGACACGTAGATGAAAATTGGGCATATCAATACAAATGCTAATATGGGTATTGTAGAAACCTATGATTTATTGGAGTTGCTGACGCAGAACGGAAGTTCTAGGGTTTACTAGCGTAATCCCCAACAAAAGAAAATTGTAAATCTCAAGAACAAATAACTTCAAAAACGGAATTCACTTACTCTGCAAAACAAAGAGCATTTAAATAGTTTCTGAAAACCCTAATTTAAGCAAAAAAAATCAAAATAGACATCCACATAATTAAACAATTAAAACGCAAAAACACAAAATAACTTCAATTGCCCGGTAGACTACCTCAACTGAAAATTTGAGAATGAAAATAACATCAACCGGGGAACCTAAGATGGGACATTGTAGTGCGCTGCGAGATGTTTCGAAAATATATTATAATAGAAATTCTGACAATGGTGCAAAAAGTTATGCCCGTTTCTTCGAAACAACTCGTTTTGTCAATTTTCGATCCAATTCTTCAAACTCTTAACGCCAATTGTCCTACATCAGTCCTTCTCACCTGTGAAGAACTCGACCTCAAGTTATAATCTGGATAAAGCGGAACACCATCACAAAATTCATAGAGATCAACTACACTGAAAGTACGTGATATGTTCATATCGGCAGGCAAGTAGATCACGTAGGCCGTTGTTATTAATCTTCTTGATCACCTTGTACGATCCATATTTTTTTGGCTCAATTTGTTATATGAGCCAACTGGGAACCTCTCTTTTCACAGAAACACCATAACTTGATCACCTTCAACAAACAATTTTTTACGTCTCTTGACGTCCACGGCAACCTTATACTTCGTATTCTTCTCCTCCAATCGTTTCACTTATGCCTGAACATCACGAACTTGCTCAGTTATGTTCTTAGCAGCCATACTTGTTCCAGCAACCTCAGGAAGTCTTGCCAAATCCAAAGCATGCTTAGGCGGCTGAAAATATATCAGAGCAAAAGGAGATATACCAGCAACAGTGTGAACTGCATTATTGTAAGCGAACTCAGCTTAAGCCATTGCCACATCCCATTGTTTTGGCTTGTCTCCGAAAATACTCTGAATAAGATTTCCTAGCGTGCGGTTCAAGTTCTCAGTCTGGCCATCAGTCTGTGGGTGTGCAGTCCTATTGAACTTGAGAATAGTATCTATCCATCGCCCAATGTAATCCAAAAACGGCTAAGGAATTTTGAATCCCTATCAGAAGTGATAGACTGCGGGACTCCATGCAAACAAACAATCTCACGAAAGAATAATTGTGCCACATGAGATGCATCTGAAGTCTTCCGGCACGGGATAAAATGTACCATCTTGGAGAACCTATCAACCACCACAAAAACAGAATCGATTCCATGTTGAGTTCTTGAAAGTCCCAAAACAAAGTCCATCGA
>CAIGRL010266743.1:0-14678 GCA_903798325.1 Fraxinus xanthoxyloides | reverse complement strand
AACTTCAAATTGTTTCAACTTACTCACTGAACTTATTCTGTTTATCACGCAAGGTTACTGTCCTCCACGTCAGCAAAAGATTTAACAAATTTTAATGAGCAATGGATAGAGTGCAAACGAGATAAGTTCAGTAAGTAAGTTGAAGCAATTTAAAGTTCAGTGAGTAGTCCGTGACCAATGTATAAGTTCGTTAATTTTTGAAACATTTCATTTTGTGGGTACCTCGGCACAACCTTAGAGACAGTAAATGCACTTGTGACATTTGAAATACAAGGTGGTCCTCATTCTCATATCAATGCAGTCTTTTGATCTGCAGAAACTGAAAGTTTCGAAGATATACCTTAATTTGGAAAGGCCTTCTCCTCGTTGTCATGTCAAATATAACTGCGGCAAGGACATTCTGTCATTTTTGTCATCAAATTCATAGCTTTGTGGTGATATTCAATTTATCGACATCAGAGTAAGAAATTATAAAGGATAGATAGTCGGGCCTAAAATAATTATATTTCGTTCACTTTAAAAGAGTTTTATTTTACGATTAAGTTCGCGATTGAAATGAATATATAAACATGAAAACTCTATTTTTTATATTATCCAATAAATCTTTGTAATTAACAACTTCGTGTTTATCAAGTAGAATAATAATACTATATTATGTTTTTTTTTTTTAAATAAAATAAAATTTGTAGCCAACTTGTGATTAACAAGTTAAAATAGTTAAGAGTTAAGACAGGTGATTGTGAAAGTTAAAACTGAATATTAGAAATTAAATAAAAGGCCTGTTAACCGCCCATGATGTGAAATGATGTATACTAAAATCTTTATTTTGTGTTTCTGTAAATATTGCCCTTGCTTGAAATTCATTTTTTCCTCATTCTCTTTCTCATTTTTTTCTCTTTTATTTCAACGATACATTTTATAAAAAAAAAAAATATTACACATAAACCCAAAAATTCTCCTTACTTTTTAACCACATATTCTTCTATCAATCACTATTTCAAATTAAATTCTTCTTTAAAATGGATGCCAAACAAGGGCAACGTTATCTCTTTTGTAACAATACAACCATAAGAAGTTAAGCATTCTCTTAATTAATTTGCCACAGTTGATTGATTGGATAATATTTGAAAGACACATGTCACTTCAAGCAATTGACATGGACAAATTCACCAAAATTTGATTAACAATTAACCAAGGTTAACTTGGATCGCCTATCGAACTGAGTTAGCCATAGGTCAATCCTATCTAGGATGGGAGTCTAAACACACAAATTCATATAATCACATTCGTAAAAACTATAGCAAGTCTGACAAACTCCTTAAAATATGATTTTGAAAAAGTGTGAATTATTCTTGGTATACAGGAGGGATTTCACATAATCCTTCCAGAACACACAATAGTTGAGCCCCCTATATGGGACCCACCTATATAAAAAATTCAACCCCCCGCTCCCTCCCATTCATTGTGTGCGTTCTAGAAGGGTTATGTGAAACCCCTTTTCTACACAAAGAACAATCCATTTTCAATTCACTACGAAGAGTGTTTTGATCTAAGAAGAGTCACTCATCTTCCATGTAAGCCTCTCTCTTTTATCTAGTACTGAAATCAGCCTCAAGGATGTAAAAAGACTTTACAAAATTCTGTTGAATTATCCAAGTGTCACGTTCAGTGTCCAGTGTATTTTCACAAGTAACAACTCAAATTATTGAGGACCATAGTGAATCAAATAACTAAAACAATAAACAAGGATCGACTTCACTTTAACATTCTTGCAATGCTTTAATGATCATGTATAATTTAATAAGTTTCTTTAGAGAAAAAGTGGATTAAGAAAAAGCTTGATCCCAAATCTCTTAGGCGATTAAGATTTCTCTTTTTTTCTTTATACATTTTTTATTGTCCGAGAACAAGATTTTGAGAAGGTATATAGGTTTATTAATTGGAGATGATATATCTTAAACAAACATTAACGCGTGGCTGCGTCTTTATATATAATTATTCACATAAAGCGATTCAATTGCTGGATTTAGATTTTTCGAATCCAAATGTAAAATTACTTTGGATAATTGGAAGATCTCCTTATCGACTTACTTCTTCAAGATATACTTTAAATCCAAAAAGTTCTTCATTTGCAAACGTCAATACTTTAAAAAAAGCTTTAAAAGTTCTTTATTTTAGTATTTTAAAAATTTGGAAAGGCATAACCCACTCTCTATTCTTAGTTTATAATGATTACGTTTAACAAGTTACATAATACAATATTTCACTTCTTAAATTATTTAAATCATTTTTGAATTGATTAGTCATTGACATATAAAAAAAATATATAAAGATGATGAAAAATCAATGAATGAATGAATGTTTTTTGAAAAAATAAAATAAAAACTCAAAATAGAGAGTATAGTTTAACTATATAACTTTTTTTAAAGGTACTCTTAATTATGCATAAGATGATATTTATTATTATCTATAAAAATTCTCTTTGAAATGCTGTAACTATGCATAAGTCTTCAATATTTAGGCACATAACTGTTAATATACTATTTATCATCATTCACGGTTGGGTTGAGTATAGTTAACTATGTTAAATGGGTAGAGCCGAGCCATTCGGATCAAGCTACACAAAGAGCCAACTCCAACTTGCATGTGGGACGAGTAGCTCACTTCACAAGATTTGGGTTTGGTTGGCCATACTAAGGGGCCATTCGAGCCATCGCTAGACACTCCCGACTCTTTTTAACTAAAAATTGCATTTTTACTCTTCAAAGTATAATGAAGACGTAAAATTTTAAGGAAATGATAAAAGTGTGTGTGTGTATATAATAACAAATGAAATAAATACAATTATTACAGAATAAAGAAACAAAATATACTTACAATATTATCTTAGTAGCCTACAATTGGACATCTCAAAAATGTTTGAAGACCACCTTCATGTTCTTTGTATTATGCAATTACATTCGTTTGAAAATGAAGATTATAAGCTAGCCATGCATTATGTAAATTACGTGGTATAAAAACAACAACAACAAAAACAACAACAATAATAATAATAATAATAATAATAATAATAATAATAATAATAAATGTAGAGCTAGATATTGAAAGCTCTTTATTGAATTAGTATAATAATATTAAGTCATGTTTGGTACACATTAAAATTTTTACTTTCATTCTTTTACTCATTCTCAATCACACATTTTTCAATAAAATAATATTTTTCATCACATCAATAACCGTTCCTTCTTTTTCAACAATATATTTTCCATTAATCTACTATTCCAGAACACATTTTTTCAAAATAATGTGGCTCAAACACTCCCTAACACTAAATATATTATGAAATAGAAAATTTTCAATTAAAAAATAGAACAATAATGAGAGCAAAAGTTGTGTGATGAGACCAGAAGTAGGTTAAAAATTGAAGACAGTGGCACTGCCTATTTATAGGCAAAATGAAAATGCAAAGAATTTGAAATGTCAGGAAAAATGTTTTCAAAAATTCATTTTGAATTTATGGGCAGCCAGAGCGACTGCTGAAATGACCAATGTTGCAGAAAATTCAGCAATTCAGCAAAATTTATTGTATTTGTGCAGGCCTAGACGGCTAGTTCTCGAGCTAACTTGTACGAGTAGACGAGTGACTTGCATGAGAATCCCCATCTCAGTACGTGTTCGCAGCTCACCTCAAACACGAAGTGAGCTTGTCTAGCTCTTTAGCGGGCCGAGTCAAGTCAGCGGGCAACTCCTTCCACTTAAATATTTTTTTTTTCTCTACATTGAAACAAGACAAGTATCCTTTCATGTTATCAACTGTGTAAAGATAACGTTAATTGAGGTTGGTACAATCGTAATTTTTAATTAAATCAATTTAGAAGTCTTATGAATTGAAATATTGATTCAAACTGAGGATCACAAGACTCTATTCAATTCAATTATCAAAAATATTAAGACATGAATAAATGTCAAAATATTTTTAAAAACTAATTATTTAAAATATTAAGACATAGATAAATATATAATATTTTTAAAAACAAATTTAGTGTTGAACCAAAAATCAAATTCACATGAAAACTTCATTTTGAGCTAAAATCTAAATCAACGCATACTTTTATTTCAGTTCATTTTCAAAATCAAAATTTCAAATTCAATTAATTTTGATGACAAATTTATGAACACAAATCATAAGGAATATTTGTAATTAGTAACAACCATAAATAAATAAAAATCAAAATATTATGAGCTCAGAAACCAAGCCTATCTTTACAACTGATTTTCAACAAGCAAGAAATTTAAAACAAAACACAGAGTACATATTGTTTTAAAAATGAGAAATGCAAATGAAATATATTTAAAATGATTAAAGAAAAGGTAAAAAGAAAATAGTAAAAAATATGATGAAGAAAGGAATGCTACCGTAGATTATCCTAATAGGCAGTAAAAACCGGAAGATAACAATTTTCGAATAAGGATTTCTAACTTTTGCCATTTTGTTTTTCCTTGTTTTCTCTGAAGTTCTAATTTCGACTTAGGGTCGGTTTGATTGCAAGATTGAAATTTTGGTAGAAAGAAAATGACTTTCAGGGAATTGAATTGTCTAGAACTTGTTTTTATAGAGAATTATCAATGTATTGTGTTTGATTGATATAATTTTACACCTAAAAAATATTAAAATTTTGAATCTTTTGGTATTCGTTTGACTTTGTTTTCCATGAAAATTATCTATTAAAGAAATATAATTTGTTTCCATTGTCTAAAAATAAAAATAGAAAACGTTGCCTAGAAAAGCTTTTCACACCAAAGTGGTGAGAAAAACTTTTCCTCAAAAATCAAGAAAATATGAGCATGTGGGTGAAATATGAAAAACAAATTCCATGAAAAATTTGAATAATCAAACATGCAAAAATGTGGAAAATGGAATTTAATTTCCATCTTCCATGGAATTGAAGTGTAATCACACAGGTAGTTCAAACTGAAACTTAGCTTAAGTATCCAACAATACAACCTACTTAATCCATTAAAAAGTAACTTATAAAACTTTTTAAGATCTTACATCACAATTGGATCATTTTATCATTTTCAATTGTAGAATCGTAAACTTCGGATCGAACAACCATGGCGTTAATGACATAAATTAAATAAATAAATTTTCATATTTATAAAATTAAGATTACTGGTTTTATCTTAAAATGCCACCTTTGTAAAGAAGAACATCACAAACTCTTATACATTTCTTTATATTTCGGTATTCAATGTATGTGTGGCCTGTAAGATGGTGTTAAGAGGAGTACACAAATCCTTACATGTTAATCTATATTTTGGCACTCAACAAATGTGGAATTTATTGCTTAACATGTCATCGTAAGATTGTGTCTAGTTTGAACTTGGATTTTGATATCATTATCAAGAATTGTGATTCCAAATTAAAATGTCATCCTTGGTAAGAGTGATAACTCAAGTACTTGTATGCCGGTCTACATTTCTATATTCAATCGATGTAGAATTTATTTCTTAGTAGGCTTCGTAAGATAGTGTTAAGATGA
This sequence comes from Fraxinus xanthoxyloides, assembly GCA_903798325.1. Taxonomy (NCBI): domain Eukaryota; kingdom Viridiplantae; phylum Streptophyta; class Magnoliopsida; order Lamiales; family Oleaceae; genus Fraxinus; species Fraxinus xanthoxyloides. The sequence goes on along the minus strand of CAIGRL010266743.1, from coordinate 9,135 downwards.
ATAATCCAAATTCTTATTTGTTAATCTATATTTTGACGCGCACAACCGATGTTAGATTAATTTATATATTAACATGCACTGCAAGTTGATAGTTCATTTGAGTTTATGGGTCATGATATGCTATTAAAACTTGAAATTCTTTATTAAAATGTTGACCTTATTATGGGAAGTAATCCAAACCCTTATATATTGTTTTATATTTATGTATTCAACTCATTTGAGATTTATCCCTTGATAGAGTTAAACTTTAATTAGGCAACATAGTTCAGAAAATAATTCACATGTGATAATGGTTAGCAATACGAAACACGGCATTTCAATAAAAATATATCGAAGAAATTAAAGTCGATTGAGAATCTGTTAAAACAAAAGTCCCTTCATAATTTTTTTTTGACCAATATACAAAAATTGTAAACACATAATTCCATTAGGTGGGAAAATCATGCAAACTCTCCCCAAAATTTAATGCTTTAATTTGACTTGTAAGGAAATAGTAGTTGAATTATTTTAGCAGTTGGGGAGAGTAGTCAGATTACCAATCGCGGGGGCAAATGCTCTATCGTCCAAATTATAGAAACTGCTGCAGAGTCCTTTCGAAGAGTCACTTTCCAATAATCAATAAACATCACATTACATTGCAATTGATAAGTATGTTATACATTTAGTTTATTTGTTAAATATCTCATTTTTATATAGTACATTGAAATTGATAAATATTTTCATTTTTATACATTTTTATTGCAATTGGGTCATGACATTAATTTTAAAATCAATCTTTGTCAAAGTGAATTGACCAAGCTCTTCTATGTCTGTTATTAATTTATACTTGATCGATATGAAATTTCCCTTCAATTGCTTAGCAAATCTATAGCTCATTTAAGTAAATCATTTTTTTAATTCGAATGCTGATTTGTTTTTAATAGGCTCTAACATCATAGTAGACCTAGAGATTTCATTTTAAACAGTCAAACCTTATTATAAAACCGCAACTCTATCTCTTAACATTTGAAAAATTAAGAAATAAAAATATGGAACAAATTTTGTCTATTGTTCTATTCGAAAGAATTTTTGAATGTCCTTTTCCTTTCGTTTCGGTTCCCTTTAAAATTGATGATCACTTTCATTGAAAAGGAAACCTATGATGCACAATTCATAGGAAATGAATGTGCGTTGAAACTGTAATGCATCAGCTCTCCAGCTCATATTTATTAATGAAGAATGGAGATATTCTCCATTGTATTATGTGGGCATTAATTCTTGGTGGTTTTGTTAGAGCTTTAAAAGTAATGTTATGTAGTATCCCTAGCGTTTGTCACCAGTTTAGATAGAAGCATTAGCGGTATTAAATTACAAATTTAATTAAATGAATCATATAACTTACATATTATATAATGCTATAAAAATTATTGTTCTAGCGCCACTAGTGCTATGTAGCATCATTCTTTTGTAAATATAAGATTCTCTCAATTTAAAGAATCAACTCTTAAAATTATGCTCCAAGAGATTTTTTAAATTAACATTTTAAAATAGAGAGTAAGTTTGGCTCTAACTCACTCTATAATTAAATTTATTCAACGTATTTCAATTTTCGATAAAGATAAATAACATAAAAATTTGAAGGAAAGCTAATGAAAATAAAATATATGGAAAAAAATAATAAATATTTTTTTGAAATAGTAAAATTAAGCGTTAAATATAAAAAGTATGTTGGAGTGCTTAAAAACTTTTACTTTCTAAATTTATATATTCTTTCTAAATTGTAGAATATGTTCTTTAAAAATAAAAAGTCTTTTGAAAATGCTTTTACGTTTTAACCAACTCAATTTTTAGTTGAAATTAACGAAGACTTAAATTTGATTTTATGGACATTTTCTATTTTAATGTTAGAATATTTTCAATATTCTCTAAATACAATATACTCTATTTTAAAGAGCCAATATTTAGAATATCCCTAAAAGGCTATTTAAAAGGTATATGTTATTTATCTTAAACACTCAAACTTTAAAGTTATGCTTCAAGAAACTCTTTATTTTAATTTTTTAAGAGTATCTCTAAAAGACTCTTTATTTATAAAGAGCATCTTAGATATAATAGAGAACATTTTTAAATTTAAAGTATATTTTTTTCATATACTACAACAATGATCAATCATTTAAAAGTGATTGGAATAATTTAAGAAGTAATGTATCGAAATTTGTGACTTATTAAATGCTATCATGTCAAATTAAGCCTCTATTTGTTCCACATTAAATTTCTCATTCTCATTCTTCTACTTATTTTCAACCACATATTCTTCAATAAAGTAATATTTTCTATCACATCAATAACTTTTCTTTCTTTTTCAACCACTCATTCTCCATCAATTTACTATTCCAAAATACATTCTTCCAAAATAATATCCATCAAACACACTCTAAATAAAACAAAAAGAAAAGAAAAAATAAAGAACAAATTATCATATTCTTCAATAAAGTAATATTTTCTATCACATCAATAACTTTTCTTTCTTTTTCAACCACTCATTCTCCATCAATCTACTATTCCAAAATACATTCTTCCAAAATAATATACATCAAACACACTCTAAGAATAGAGTTGAATAGTCAAACTTATTCTCTATTTTACTTTTTTAAAATAGAAAGTTTTTTGAAATTTATTTTAAACATCAACTCTCCAAAGTAAATAAGATTTTATATTTAGAGAATTTCTTGAAAATATTCTAAAATTTAGAGTAAGTTTGGTTACATTTGGCTATGTTTAGCCATGTTTGGTACCGATTAAAATCTAGATTTTAATTTAAATCAAAATCAATAATTCATATCGACCACATATTTTATAAGATTCATAACTTTTCAATCATATATTTCATCAACTTTTATCAAAATCTATTGAAAATTTGATTTTAATTCCTACCAAACGAGGGCTAGAGAGCCAAACTCGTCTTCTATTTGTATTTTATCATGATTACATTTAATGAAATAACAAGTTTCAATGCTATACTACTTAAATTATTCATGTTTATAGATACATTATTGTTAGGAAAAGTAAAACAAAGAGTAAAAAATAAATCATTTGTTGGAGTGTACAAAAAGTCTATTCTTCAAATTTTAAAACGATCTGTATATTATAACCAATATGGTTCTTAATAATAAAAGGATCTTTGAGATGTTTTGAGAATCTTAAATTTAAATTCCAAGAGACTTTCTATTTAACTTTTTGAAATTAATAAAGATTGCAATATTCAATAAGTGATGTATATCAATACTTTGCTTTTTAAATTATTCTAAAAATATTTGAATAGATTGACAATTGATATATATAAAAATGTTAAAAAAAGATTAAGAGAAATTAATAATTTTTTTTTTTTTTTTGAAAAATGTTTAAAGAAGAGCAAAAATAGAGAACGTTATTGGAGTGTATTAAAAACTTAATCTATAAAACTTGAAGATGCATATTATTATGCATAAGATGTTCTTTGTAAATAGAAAATCTATCGAAACTCTCTTATGTGTTCGGTAAAATAAATAGACATGAAAACTTGCATTCAAGCTTAAATAGGCAAGTTCAACAAGAAATGCAGGGTTGTTTTAATAGTTTTCTAACTATTTTACATAATACAAATTTATCTAAAAGACATTGTTCTCAAGATTTTGGTATATTTCACGTACAATCTTACAAGGTGTATTACATAAGTATCAAAAATATATAAACATAATTTCTTTGTTCTGTCTTTCTGATTAAGTTGTTGTTGTTGCCTTTAGGAGAGTGGCATGTTAATATAAAATTAATTACCCTAATGATGTGAATAACTGAGAAATGTGGACCCAATGGCGCATGCTCAACAAACCTATATTTTTAATCTAGTTTTTCTCAACTTGGACATGCTTTGTTACACAGGCATTTTTTATACACCCGCACAAACAAACAATGCACATATGTATGTGTGTGTGTACCAATGTAGTTTTTAAAAAAATGATGAGCCAAAGAAGGTAAGATCCCAATGAGAAGAACAAAGACAAAAATATAGAAAAAAGAGTTAAATGAGTGCTTTGGCAGCTTCTTGTCACCAACAACACATTCTATACAAAAGATCATCCATGCACACTTCCAAACAAATATTTCAATTTTTATTCGTTATTATATTTAATTTAACTCCAAGTTATGAAATTTAAATGAGTTGGTTCGGTTTGTTAAATTTAAATGAATTAAAATTAACTTGACGGTTTTGGCATGGGTTTATTTAAATTCCGTAAATTTAACAAGTCGGTATCTATTCTTTCATTATTGTAACACTTGAATCTTTTGCATCCACTCTTCATGGTATCAACCCTCATTTTGAATTATCGAGAGTTATGGCTAACATACCAAAATTTCCCTTCTAACACAAGTTATCGAACTTGTACATTATATATTTTAATAGAAAATTGTCACTCACTATGATAAATACATAAAAAAATAATGGCATTAGCATGATCAAGAAATGCAGCAACTATTCCAGCCTTTGAAGGAGTCAGACCGCGTGCGGTTCCTTTTGCGCATGATCCTATATATATATATATATATTAACACCACCTTCAAATGCCCTATATTCTTTACACATATAAGCACATTTTGCAAGTATAATTGATGTGGGTAATTGTACCCTATCAAGAACAAAATAGTACAATTTGCTTGGATTGTAGTGACCATTTTACAAGCACAATGAGGGGAGTGCACTTTGGGTATTTCAATGTTACACATTTTTATATGTAATATAATTGTTGATCATTCCTTCAAGTGGCTATCCCATTTGACTAATTATTGAGTTGGGACAGCTAGTAATGTTCTCTTTGCTTCTGAGTATAATTCATCCACTTGATTGCATTAATGGAAGAATTTCATCATTGTCTAATGCCGGTGAAGTCTTATTATAATTGTTTGGTATATATGAAAGAATTCTTTATGTTCAACATTGTTTAATAAAGAATAAGTATATTAAAAAAAAGTCCAAATTGAAAAGGAAATGCATAGTTTGGGTTCTCTTCAATTTATTTATTTATTTATTTTGTACGTTAGTTTAGACAAAAGGGAATAAAAATGGAGTCTAAAGACAATTCGTTTTATATCTTTGTCTATTCCTCTTTTGAGTCAAACAAATAAAACATTTGAATGAAAAGTGACAAATGATTTATATCATATGGAAGTTTTATGTAAGGTATTGTCACCACTTTGCCTAAAAGTTATAGACGATGACACGTACATTTTACCATATTTCACCTAGAAACAAATCCAATAATTCACCCCATACTCAATCCATCGAGCTCACCCCCGTTTCAAGCACTTTTTTGTATTATGTAGCTACTTTACGTGATGCTCCAACATCAACCCGAACACGGGATCTCCAATTATGATAAATGTGTGGTATTGCCATAACTTTGTCCAAAAGTTATAACTTATGAAACAAATGCAATCCACCCTATATCATCCAAAATTAAGCCAAAAAAATCCATCCAAAGCCTAGTCCATCGAGCTCACCCCAATTTAAGCATGATCTGCATTAAAATTCCAATATATGAACCAAGTTATGGCTAAATATGGTCAAGATTTAAGTTTAATGGGAAAGAATGGAATTTCGATAATAATGGGGGACTATTTGCACAAGACAGTATTCAAAATATTCTATTAGATCTTACATAATTGTGTTAAATAATTTCTAATGTTGGCCTACATAGTTGTGTTTGATAATTTCTTCTATAATGAGAAACTTTGTAACATGGTTCGGCTTAAAAAATTATGCATATATACCCGTGTAATAGGGAAAATTAGGTCGGGTTAGCTGGCTTAAGCTGATTGTAATAGCAAACGAGCCACGAGCTCGAATAGAGCTCGTGGGTTTTAGCTTGGCCCATTGCCATCACTACAATGAATAAAAATTTCAACCATGCGGCCTCATACTTGGCCCTTGAAAAGTCCTGTATGGCTAGATGCTGTTGCTAGCCTAAATGGCTTTTGTGGCCACATGGCCAATTTTGGCCTCTATTTTATTTATTTTCTCTTGCTTCGTTTTCTTCTTTCATCTAATTTCAATTTTGATTAACAAGATTCCAACAATCTCCCACTTATTCAAAATCACATATTCAATAACAACATTTATACATAAAGATTAGATATTGATAAGTGTAGTTTTTACACTTATTGGAGGTCCTAAATGATGATATTTTACTATGTTTTGTGGATAAAATGCTACCTAAATTGTGCTATATTTTATTTTGTAGGTAAAACTCAATATTTGATGAAGAATTGGAGAAAGATGCAAAGATGGCGGAAAAGGGCTCAATTGTATCAAATACAAAGTTTAGTTACTGAAATGCAAATAATCAAAAGTTACGTTGAATCTCACAATGAAGATTTGAGGGTTTTAGGCATCAATTAGATGAGAAAAGAAGTCAAAGGAATGAAATATAGTTCAAGTACTATCACATATCAACTTTCAACCGAAGAAGTTATACTATGGATTTTTAGTCCCAGTTTGATACTCATTTTTGGAATAGGAAATGTTCGACTTGGAAAAATGACACTTCTATAAGAATTGTATCCCTCTGAGTTAACTTTTCAATTTATTTTGAATCACCTCAATTGAATATCAGGAGAAAGTTATGATAAAAATATTGAGAACTGTTCAGTTGTCAGGCGAGCGTCTCAACCAAAAATGGGGTGCCTGAGGCATCTAAAACTAGCCAGGCGCGCCTTAGTACAAAAAGAAAAGTCTTCGGAATTTTGAAAAAAAATCTTCTTGTATCCTTTTCAAGTCTGTGGGAGTTTAGCAATAATTGCTCATACTTAAAAGGCTCAAAAAATTCGATTTTCACCGCTTTTAATTTATTGACAATAACTTTTAATTCAGGTACTTGAGGTAACAAAGGAATGTTATCTAACATTTTGAAATCCAAGTATTTAGATATAAAAAATTTCTTGGTACCTTCCTCCTCAATCTTATATTTTTTTTTTTTCAAATGCATCCCATATTTCATTTACTGAAGTAGTGTTAGTGTAGAGCTCACACAATCGATTCGAAATAGCATTTAGGATGTGATAGCGACATATCAATTCATCCTCCTGTTTCTTCTTTCTCTCAATACGAATTTCTTTTGTATATTCTTTTGTTACATTATCAATTGGTTTCAAGTTTGGATCAAGCACATAGAACATCTTTAGCGCTATTAGACATAATTTAAATTTGTCTTGCTATCTTGTGAAGTTTGATCCATCAAACCTATCCAAGCTCACCAAATCTTGATTCATCAACTGGATGGTAGCCAACGTAGTTTCCATCCATATTTCAATAAATGTCAAATATCGTTTGAGATTGTTGAAGTATTTACAACAATGGAAATAAATGAAGAAGATGAAAAAGGATAAAAAAAAAATAGTTGACTATTGAAGAAGACTCGAATATGTATAAACGTTGTTCTCAAACAATATTTGCCTCGATTTCTAATTGCTATAAGGATTTACGGTAAATAGTTGAAGGATTAAACAAACCTTAGATGAAGAATACCAAAGCAAAAAGAGCATCTTCAAATTGAACAAAGTGGAAACCAAGAAATGAGTATGTACAGAGAATAATGAATTTTCTCAATAATTTGGATGATGAAAGAGTAATTTTATGTGTTTATGGATGAATACTATCATGTATTTATAACTTCCAATCATCCCTATAAGAATTGGTACCATCCTTACACGAAAAGACGCAAGAAATCAATCAAAGGATACCACTTTTGAAATTAAAAAATCTGCTGACCGACAGAAATTTCAACCATGCGGCCGCATAGGCTAAAGACTTGGCCCTCAAAAAAGCCCTGCATGGTTAGATGCGGTCTCTAGCCTAAATGGCTTATGCGGCTGCATAGGCCAATTTTGGTCTATATATATATTTCTTCTCTTTTATCCAATTTCAAGTTTGAACAAGCAGGTTCCAAAAGATGCTCTTATTCATTGTATTATATTTATTCGAACCCAAGATGCCCGAAATGGTTTCTGCTAAGCACATTCCTATTTGAATTAACCTTAAATCAATAATCAAATAATGCATCTTCAGTATTACTTAACAAAGAGAGCTAACATTGTTGTTTGTTATACATCCATTAGGAGATTTGTCGGAGCTGGCCTATTGGTAGTTTGGTACTATCGACAATAAACCTAATTGGGCCTCAGAAAAATTAATTGGGCTGGACTCTATTTTCTACGTGCTAGACTAGGACCCAGCCCAGGCTAAGATCTGGCACAACTGTTTTGATTCCCTGCTATTGCTGCCATAATCCCCTGCCTTTCATTAATACGGGAAAAATTTGTTAATGCTGTAAATACTATTTTTGAATGAATATTGTATTCCTGCAGTCTTAATTATATTTTATAAATATGCAACATTGATTCTCAATACAATATATATACTCGAGAGTTTTGACCATCTTTATTTTCTCCTTGTGTTTAAATTCTCTCTCAATTTTACAATAAATCATCAGCCCAGTGAGTAGTGCTGCTTCTGTCGAGTTCCAAATTAACTTCCATTTTATTTATTTGTCTCTATCGTATGTGAGCCTCTCCCCCTCAAAAAAATATGTGAATGTTACATTTTATTCAGATTATACTGTGCGTGTTATTTATTATTTGGTCAAACAAATTGGACATCCTAATATTATGTTTGCGTGGATACTAATTATTTTCTTAAAAGATCATTTTCTTTCTTTCTTAGATTTATTATTATCATGCGTGATTGATGTAGTGATGGCAATGGGTCGAATCGAGCTGACTCGGCCCTTATCCACACAAGCTCCGCTCGTAACTCGTTACTTTGTGGGCAAGCTCGGCTCGCGAGCTCGTCAATTTTTTTTAAAACCTTTTAAAAAATAAATCTACAACTTGGGCGAGCCCATGAGCCGCTCGCCAAAAGATGAGTCGAGCAGGCTCAGCTAGGCGCTCAACTCAGGTTCAAGCTTGTCAAAAACTAACCGAGCGGCTAAGCCGACGAGCCGTTCGACTTGATTGTCACCTCTAAATTGATGTATAATACATATATTAATTTTGCATATACGTACGATTTTTAATTGTAGACATACTAATTTTTATTTTAATTTTTAATTTTTAGTGATGAATTTT
>CAIGRL010266731.1:0-12443 GCA_903798325.1 Fraxinus xanthoxyloides | reverse complement strand
AAATGTCAAATCATGGACCATGTATAAAAACTTCATACATTTGACTCATGTATGAACTTGGAAAAAAATGATCAAATATGAATAATGCTGTTTGTAGTTGACGATTACAGTAGTCGCTCTATATAACATCCTACGTAGAAATTTGTTATTTGAGATATTAGTTTTTTGTAATTTTGTTGTATCAAGTAACAAGATAATTTCTTTTATAACAAATTGACAACACATAGAATGATTATTGCAGTCACTTGCTATAATTTTGATAACTTGAAACATTTTTTTAGAAACTAGTTATTATCTTACTTTGAAAATAATTAACTAGGTTATATTTAGTGTGTTTGTGTTTTATTATTAAGTTGCTTACAAGTACCCAAAAATGAAAATTCACAATTCTCTCAAACCTTCAAATATGTTTTACATCCATATTAAATTTAGGCCAGCGTTTTATACAAGTATCCAAACTTTCTATTATTCCTAATTCATACTCGAACTATCAAAATGTATTTCCCATCTATACCTAATTTATTGAGTCGTTAAGTATTAATCATTCATAGCCATTGACAACGTTAATCCCTTTAACCTCATATAAATTCCATTATCCCAAACTTTACAAATCGCAATCTTTGTTCTCGAGTTCCAATTCCTATAAACCCGAATATGCTCGTGTCAATAATTTTCTTTATTGACACCAACGAGTTAGGATTTATAAGAATTGATATTGGATAATGAATAGCGTGATTTGGAGAGTTCAGAGACTTGGCGGCCTATATAAATGTAGAAACTTTCTTAATTATTCATGCATACCGCGTTTAGATACTTTTTTGGTAAATGATTTATACAACAAAATGAAAAATACAATCCACACAAATTGGAGAAGGGGTCCAATGTGGAGACAAATGAGCCAAACCTATTACTCTAGGAGCAAGTCAAGGCCGATCGTAGATGAACCTAGCCAAGGAAAGTCAAAGCTTCGGAGATTGGTAGAAGATTCACCCAAGCCGCTACAAGTTGGGAGCCTTGAATTGTGCGAGGTAGGCCAACTAAGGCGCCTCATTGGATGAAGCTAGACTTTAGGGTCTGCTTGTAAGGACGAATTGTGACACAAGCAACCTTTGTCAACTATAGAAAAGATACAGGTCGACAACTGTATTAGTTACTATACGTGTCAATTTGTTAAAAGGATAAACCGCAACCTTGACGATCCCCACTTATCCTGTCCTAGGCCTTGGTGAAAGAGGTAAATCGCAGGTTATGTCTCCAAGAATATATGGTGGAATGTTACTTGTACACTTGCACTTACCCAATAGCCAAATCCATATTTCAGGATTCGAACACTTGACGCGACAACCTCAAGTAAAGTTGGAGTTTTTCCACCTTCCCCTTTTACCACTTGGAGATGTGTCCTAGGAGTTATTTGTGTCAATTTGTTATTGAGGCATTAACTTGCTATTTGAAATAATAAAATTACAAAAAATAAATGCATCAAATAACAAGTTGACACATCGAATACAACGTATGACAACTACAAATAGCATTATACTATCAAGGATAAAACCACTTGTACGTTCGCTTGTGTACATTGTGGTTTACACTCCATTGAGTTTCAAATTGAAATGGGTAGGAATGTGTGTGTGTATGTGCATTTTTTTTTAAAAACTGTTCTATGATATCAAGACACGTGACACAGTATTATCTTCTTGTCAAATAAAAGGTGCATGCAGCATGATTCATACTATCAGTTATTGAATGATAGGCCAATGTGTTCTAAGAGGCCAAACCGTTGGTGGCTCCGCCACGCCCAGAGGGCAGGATGAGAGTGTCTTCAATGCCGCCGCCACGACTAACCTAGTGCCACCCCTCCGTTAATGCACATCCACAATTTTTACAAACACTAATTTCATCAGGCTTCTGATTTTAATTCTCGAAATTATAAGCTTCAGTTAAAAAGCCTTTTTATCTACCATTATAAAGATATGATTATCTTTGTAAATCCCAATTTTAGCATAAACCTACCGTCTCCAACTCGTAGTCCATCAAAAACAGCGCACAAAATTCATTCTTCTCTTTTCAGTTCAATTATCTTCACGACCCATAAACCCAGAAGAAGGTAATTTCATTATTCTAACAGAATAATTTTCAAAAGTGTACTTTTAATCCTAATTTCAGGTGTGATGACTATGATTTGCATAAAGAGCTAGTTCCATATGTAGAGGCATGGTCATGGCAAAAGACCATTGTGAAAGAGAGAAAAATTTTGAGTACAAAGGAGGAAGATTTTTCTGATACACTTATTATTTTGCAACACCAGCCAGTTTACACATTGGGCACTGGTAGTTCAGAAGAATTCTTAAATTTTGATAAAAAGAACGCTCCTTTCGATTCGTATCGAACAGAACTCGGTGGCGAAGTTACATTCCAGGGCCTGGTCAGGTATATACGCCGATTTCTATATGAAATTGATGCAAATTTACGTAGTTTTGGCTCCTGTAGCGCTCGAGTAGATCGTATACTGCTAGGATTTTATATGTTATGCAGTTTAGACATTCTTTGAAACTTTAAAGTTGCATAATGATAGAGTAGAAACAAACTTACACTATTAGAATTCTCATTTGAGTGTTCACTGAATTTATAGTGAGAGTGCTTAATTGCCGGTGGATTAAAAAAAAATGCCATTAGGAGATTAAAAAAAATCTGCTTTGAAGTGGTATATGTTATAAGGATGATTGTGGTATGTTGACAGAATGGCAGAAAAAGATTCATATATTCGATCCCAAATTTATTAGTCTGTCGCTGTATGTGGTTTTGAGAACTTGCTGATGACTTTTGTTCAAGAATTTTCTGACGAATGTCCACCTATTTTTAATGCGTATTATGTAGCTTGTCTTTTTGTATTTTGGAACGACATGTTTTGTTATTATGTTTCTTGTGATGTAGCTAGTTATGTACCCCATTATCAATCTCAAATATCACTAGATGGATCTTCATTGGTACCTCAGGGCACTTGAAGAGGTGGTCATTCGTGTCCTTTCTGCGACATTTGCTATTGATGCATCACGAGTTGATGGCTTAACTGGTGTTTGAGTTGGTATGTCTTGTAACTCATTTCCAATGTTTGTTGGTTTATGTTGATACATGAAAATTAGCTTTCAATATGTGAAGTTTACTCTTTTGGGAAGAAGAATAACAGGATCTATTTCTGCATAACTTGAATGTCTAATGCAATTATTGTTGGTTCATCTTGGGACACATTTATATGGCATAATGCAAATAATGAGTATGTGAATCAGCCTTGTGTACGGTGCACCAAATTGCATGTAAGAGGGTGATCGTTTCATTTTCTTTTGTCACCAGATAAAATCCATATAGAAATCAAAATAGCTTTTCAGATTTATTCCAGTTTTTCTGTTCTTTCATCCTTGAAGAATGATCTTTTATGATGATGCAAGGATTTTCATTTGGAAATCAATATATCTGATTGTTTGGAGATTGTGGGATCATTAATTTCATCTTAACATGTTTGAGGATTGGAAATGTAACTGCCTCGTTAGGAGAACCTTGCACGCAATATTATGTCTATTGGTCTTTAAGGAACTTACTCTAGAAGATATCTCAAAAGGGTATGCGAATACGGTTGTGCTACATATACATCACAATTTACAAATTAGTTTACCAATAGATGATGTGGCGAGATTTGATTGGATTAAAATCTCATCGACCAAATAAGAAAAAAACTCTCTCACTTTATTTTGACACCTCATCCATTTGTAAAAGGTAGATGATGATGCACAATAAGTATTTTTTGTGCAAACAAGCATGCTTCTATATAAATGTTCTTGTTTAGTTGTTTTGATAATCCAATTAGCATTTTTGTCCTTCTGGGTTTTCCTTGTCCATTTGTGCTTAGTGTTCTTTAAAACTGAGGGATTGAGTACCCAAAATTCACTTATTTCCTTAATTATTGTGTGTGTTTATCATCTGTCTCATAGGTTATGTAGCTTTTCAAGAAGATTTGTTAATTTTCTCTGGTCTTTGATGTTTTAATTGGAACTAGTATGGGATCTTAACTCCAGGAGACAAGAAATTAGAAGCCTTTGGTATAAAAGTGTCACAATGGGTAACATTTCATGAATTGACACTGAATGTCACCGCAGATATTGCACCCTTTCATTGGATAGTTCCATGCGGGATCCGGGATCGTCAAGTTGGAAGTATAAAGGGACTGTTAAGAGAAACTTCGTCGTCTAACGGACATAGAGAAGCAAATATCGATCACACTGATGACTGCAAGTTGATTGATACTGCTTATAAATCATTAATTAGAGAGTTTTGTGATGTTTGCCAACTTGATATGCAGCCTAAATTTGTGACATCCGGATGGAAAACCAGTTAATGTTACTTATACATAAGTACCCGTTTACATATAGATGGGGTGTCAAAAAAGAGTGAAGTTTTTCATTTTCATTTGGTCAAAGAAATTCTGATCATCATATCCCACCACATTATTTACATGCAGAGCAACTGAACCTTCAATCTACAGTCATGAAAACCTAGCACTAACAAGAAGGGTCAACTCAGAATTTGTGGAGCAGTAGCCTTCCAATTTTACATGTATAGCACATTCTCTCTCTGCTATACACATTTTGTATTCTAAATCTGTTAATACAATCCATTTGCAAGATTTCTGTTGTTTGTTTGTCAATATTACCGAATTAGAAATTTTTTCACTTTAATGATTGTGCTATAAAGTGCTTAAAAGATCAGAGTGCTTATATTGAAATTTTATGCATTAACATGAGGTTGTTGTAATGATATATGGGATAAACTGAAACAAGAATAGCCAACAATGAACAGAAGTTTGAAATGATTAAGAACATTGAACTGTAATAATATTGGCCAAAACATGCAGGTGCGTCATCCTCTAAACAAATCAGTAGTTCTCTGCAACTGGTCTAGATGGAAAGAGCCTAAGTAGAAATGTTAGCAACGACCAAAGACAAACTAAACCTAGGACTCGGAAAGTTGTAACCATTGAAACTAATGCACCAGTTCTCTCCAAAACTGCGGGGGTTACAGATGCGCCCCTCATTGCGAACATTAACTTCTCCATGAAACTGGTAGCCCTTGTCAACTGATATATCCTGTAAACCTGCAAAGAAAATATAGATCCCTTTTAATGTTACGTTTCTCTTTACAAGGAGAGAATATAAATCGACAGAGAAATTTCTTGCCTCAAAGATAATAGGCACTAACGGCCAGCAGGATGATCCCTTCATGTCAAGACGTCTTTCAAATAAATATTGAGCCAAACAGCCAAATAAGAAAGGAAGTACTGAAACCAATGCAGGTAAGCCCAGCACTGGCCAGGTGACATAAACTGCTAGGAGTGGGGCAAAAATCTTGAAGCCCATGGTAAAGAATGCAGATGTCAAGTATCCTCTCAGGCCTGTGATAAGACTCCATCTCTTTGGGCTAAACTGCAGAAATGGTTTCTGAACATGGTCGGTTACTAGCAGAAATATTGCAAGTCCAGCATAAAAAACGACCTCAGTAGAAAATGAAGAGACAATTTCTGCATTAAAATTGACATAAAAATAGATTAAATTGTTGTCCCTGGACAATAAAGATGATTTGCAGAACTTTTACTAGCCTACGGCCAACAATAGCTCAGAAAGAATGTCTCAATTATGTCTGCATAATAACTACATGGAAAATGCTAACTATTTGTTATTAAAAATGAGAATGGTAAGATAATTTAACAAACTGAGGTGCACTCATGCAGATGTAAGTCAGCTAAATAGAACAAAATAGGAGAAGCCAATGCTAATTTGATCTTCTTCTCTATTATTTCAATGACCGGAAGACAGCACCAGATGTCTATCCATATAGTAATCCAAGGCTACCATGAAATGACTGGATAAAAAAAAAATATCAAAATCCAACATACTCGTTCTATAATCTAATACACAATTGTCGAAATATCTAAGATGCCATACATTTACATTCTCATTTCTATTGTGCATATTTAATAGCAACTGTATCCTTAGCATATCCTTTTTCTTTTTCTGCACTCTTTTTACTGAATTTAACTAATGCTATAAAGAAAGATGCTTTTCCAATAAGACATTATTACAATTTTATACTTAAATCGAATTTCAAGTACTTCAAAATGAATTTTATAGAGAACTAAAGCTTTTGCCGAGATTTAAGTCATGAGCGTGCCATTTCGTATTGTAAACAACTATGTCCAACAATTTTACTTAATCCAAATGCTATCTCATCCTCCAAATCTAGTTTGCATCTGCGTACACACATCACGTTGTACATACAGATATGCATAAACTTATAAACAGACAAATATAAATGTCAAACAATTGAGACTCAATGCCTTCTCTTTTTTCTTTTCTTTTCTTTTCGCGTCAATTGTTTTGAGAGGGTGGCAGTGGGAAGACTGGATTTTTGGTGGATGGGGTAACAATTAGGTTTTGCAATGAATTGGATTCGGAGGAAGTATCACATGTCTTAGCGTAGTCCTGCTCATACGCGTTAAAAAGAGATCATGGAACATTCCAACAACTTACCACTGGAGACCCTAAGTTCATATCTGTCATTGATTACCACAATCTCAGCCTTTTGATTCAAACCGAGCATCAGAGTAGTTCACTAACCCAAAACAAAAATGACAGATCTTAATTGACCGTTTATATATTCCATAGATGAACCTGATGCTACTAGAAAGGTCAGGAAGATGGGAAATAAACTTTCATATTTAAGACAATCGCATTCGAATTAATACTATTTCTAGAAATTAACTACTAAATCAGGTCATTAGCATAATGAAATTTCGCATAATCACTTCCTCTGACCTGCATGTTCCAGTACATAATCATACCTAGAAGCATCATTACTCGTGTATAAAGTATATACGATACCTGCAAGAACCTCATTCTTTAAGAAATCTTCAATGGCGTTGACAATGAAGAATTGGGGAACAATCAGTGACGAAATCAATGCAATTGGAGCCAAAACCCAAAGTAAGGAGCCAGTGTTTTCCTTAAACGGAGTTGATACCAATTGACTTTCTTCAACAGATTGGTGAGTTATATTGACAAACGAAACAGACCCAGATTTACCACGAAAAGGTACCGAATTCTTGCTAGCATTTACGCGAAAACCCAACTTCCTTGATGAATTCAAATCAGCAGCACATATAACCGCTCCTCTTCTCTTTAAATGACGCAAAAAAGCTGGATAAAGAAAATAAAAATACGCTTGATATTCACCAAAACATCCAAGATTTCAAAAATGACACATTAAAAACGAAAATGAAATAAAAAGCTAGCCAACATACATTTGAACTCAATCTGAAAGCTGGGCCTTTGTTTTTTGAGCTTGGTAACCTAAAGAACAAAGATTTTTTGCACAAGAAAGATTAGATGATGGAAACATCACAATCACAATTACTTCTCATTATCATTGTGTGAAAATGACGAAGTAATTGAAATCAAATAAAGTGAATTACTTACGGGGTGAAGTTGAGGATAAAACTGGGTGGAACGGGTATGATTTTGAAGGAAAGCACAGGCAGATTGGAATTCCATGTTGGATTGGGGGACGGTTTTGCGGGTAGGGATTTTGCTTGCTAAATGGTCCTAAAACCCTTTGCCACAACTCAGTCGAGTCTATAGTTTGGTGTAATATGAGCTGAGCCAACTCAGTTTTCCCGTGTCCCACTAAGAACTCGGTTGAAATTTTACATTGTTTTTATCTTTTAAGGTCAAAATTATATTAACTCGTCGTTTGTTCACACTTAACTCATCACAAAAATAGAGAGATGCATTATTACACTTGAGCTTCTTCTAGTTACACTTCTACTTGTAAGGCTTGAGACTTGTCTCGTTGCCACGTCTCAAACCTTTTTATTTTTTTCCCCTAAAATTAATGAAGTTTTACATGTTATAAATATTAAAAAAAAATATAGGGCAATATAGGAGTTTGCATTTGATTTACATTTGTTGTTGATAAAAATTTGAACAGAAAATGTGGATTTGATTATGGGTAACTATCGAGACACTTTGACACATTGAAGTGCAAATTTTGACAATATTTTTTAGCTTTGGCAATATCATGCTTGAAAGTGAAACTTTCGCACGATAATGAAATGTCATATCATAACTTTGAACCACATTATATGACACTACATGAGTAGAAAACAAAAAACCCAATGCTAACATAAGTTTTAATTAGAAGTTCAACTGAAAAACGATATTACAACTTGTTTTATTTGAATTCAATATCAAACACTGTTTCATGGGACTAAAATCAAAAGAAGGTGTTTCAATACGTTCATCACAAGATATTTCTAGATCCCAATAAACTCAATGTCAGATAACTGCCAAAAAATTTATAAATTTGAAAACGCAATATGTGTCTTAAATAAACATTTGTAACTCCAAATCCCTGATTTCGTTTAAAATCCCTTGTGTCCATTGTACATAACTAGCAAATGCAAGTTTTAAAATCCTCAACAGTCGAAAGATTATTGAATAAGCATTAAGTATATATCTGAAAGCGTGAATACAAGTAGTGATGTCAAACTACGATGCATTTGATAGAAAGGAATTAAATTCAAACATAATTAAGGGCTTTAATGCATGATGAAATCAAACTGTAGCTGATCATGAGAAAAATTATAGTCCTTAATTTATTTTCCAAAATAATATTTTTCCCACACTCATTTTAAACCACACATTCTCTTAAAAATTCACTTTTCGAGAAATCAGCTCTACACAATGGCTTATCGAGCTTTTAATCAGAAGAATAAACTTTCAAGTTTAAGGCAATCTAATTTAAGCAGAACATATTCTTTTTCGATAATTTCTTTAGATGTTTCGATTCTAAAGCATAGCCAAAATAAAAATAATGGACTTGCTGAATCTTCTGCCTCGAGGTGATATTTTATGTGGATTTTTCGAATTATCCGAATTGTTATTCGTACTTGTGGAATTTGAATGAATTTGGTGGCATGTAGATATCCATTTGAGTGTAGATTGGCAAGCAAAATTTCATGATCTTAATTTTAAGAATTTACTACAATTATCTGTATTCATTTTGTCGATCGGTAAGATTTATCATTTGTTAGTTTCAGTGGTCTTCCCAAATATCATTGCCTTGTTTCTCATACTCCAATGTTTTCTGGTTTTGTATTAGTTGTATCCTGTTTTCAATCATTTTTAGTGGTCAATTAATGGTGAGAATTTTTGACGAAATGGATTCCAAATTGGGTGCTTAGTCAATAAGGGCTAACGATTATTTTGATACTATTGGAACCAAAGAACATTAGCAGGCGAAAAATCAGGATGAAACGTAAGGATAGAGTGTTGTTGGCGTTCTCTTCCTTCTTTTCGTTTAAGTATTTAATGTAATTGGCAAGTCCATGAACAAAAATGACTAAAGTTCATATGTTGTAAAAATTAAAGGAGTAATGTGCAATAATTGAAATTTGTGATATTTTAGATCTAGGGTTCGAGAATGGGAAAGAAGGAAAAACTGCGCGAAATTTCGTTAGATTGTCCCAAGGTTTGACTCGAGCGTTAGAAACAGAAATTTCATCACTCGACTGTCGCTTCACCTTCACTCGAGCGACAACATGTTGCACGACTGTCGCTCAACCCTCGCTCGAGCAACAGTATCATTCGTGAATTTTTTTTAATTCATTTTTTAAAGGCTTTTATCCGGTCCATTCATTCCCTAACCTATATATAAATATCTTAACGCCTCTGAACGATTTTTCTAAGGTTGATCATTGAGCAAACTCCTTTTCATATTCTTTTCATCATTTTGAGATTTCAACCTTCATTATTCATAGTGATTTGTTCTCGACGGTAAGAAAAACATCAAATTCATAATCCAAATACTAAAATGTTACTTCCTTCATATCTGTCAAAATTTCTAAAAATCAAGGGAAAGTGACTGAAGCTCCAGTCGTTGAAGAACGTGGTATTCTTCGTGCATCCACATGAGATAGACGATTTCATAAAGTTAGGAGTTGTTGCAGGTGAGTGCAATCCATGAGAGCTTTGGAAACTGCAGTTGGGAGTTGGTGCAGGAGCACAGAATTCATGGGAGCTGTTGGAATTGTAGTCAGGAGGTNTCATCATTTTGAGATTTCAACCTTCATTATTCATAGTGATTTGTTCTCGACGGTAAGAAAAACATCAAATTCATAATCCAAATACTAAAATGTTACTTCCTTCATATCTGTCAAAATTTCTAAAAATCAAGGGAAAGTGACTGAAGCTCCAGTCGTTGAAGAACGTGGTATTCTTCGTGCATCCACATGAGATAGACGATTTCATAAAGTTAGGAGTTGTTGCAGGTGAGTGCAATCCATGAGAGCTTTGGAAACTGCAGTTGGGAGTTGGTGCAGGAGCACAGAATCCATGGGAGCTGTTGGAATTGTAGTCAGGAGGTTTGATAGTACATGTCGTCGTCTAATCTGGTAGATTGTAAGTTATAAATTATTTATAGTGGATTGTTGACGGCAAAGTATCCCAATCAATTTTTGTGTTAATTTATTGCTTACATTATTGCGGTATTTCAACATATGAATAATTGAATTGCATGATTAACCATCTGAAAAATAATTAATAATGACTTATTGCTATCTAATTGTTAAGTTATTTTAAATTTGCGTAATCACCTATTCACCCACACTCTAGGTGTTATTTGGGTCAAACTACGTATTTTCATTTTTATTTTTTTTTTACCTTACATTGTAAGGTGTCTTGAATTACGAGATGATACTAGGACCAAAAAAGATGAGGGAGTCCAGTTTTTTTACTTTGGTTTGTTTCTTCCATCTACTTAGACATTTAAGTGGCACTAACTGTTCCGATGTGCTCTTGATTTCTCAGTTGATCTCATGGAATTAGAATACTTATGTTGAAGATTTCTAGAAAAGTTCAACTACAGGACATATGCAAAAAGACGACGATTCTGGTGGTCCATCAAAGCCTAACGGTTTTACTGGTCGGCTACGCCGTCGCAGATGCTCAAATGAGGTTGGTTATATTTTTTGAGGCAATTTTATGTATCACGCATTTAGGTTATTTTATGCTCTTCTCAAGCACATAACATTGGCCAAATTGAATTTGTTTTTGCTAAGACTCGTTTGCTTCAACTAGGAATACAAATTACTAACAATAGAAGAATCTAACCCTTGCCTCCTTTATACTTGGAGATTTAAATTAATTTTGTATTAGTTTATCGAAGTAGAGTATTTTTATGCAAGTTCGATCACATTGGAACCATCAAGTACCTATATTAGGTAGCTTTTAGGAAATTTACCCTCACATTTAACTTAGCAAATACTGAGGAATTTGTTCTTCTTCACTTCGTTATTCGGGAAACTGCACTTGAAGAACACGTGAAGAAGAGTATTTAAATGTTACTTCCCTTTTGATATGTTTCAGGCTTTTAAATTGGGGAGTAAGCTATCGCCTCTTAAGTCGAAGCCTTTATTTTTAATATTCAGCAACATTTGAAGAGCTTTCATAATCAAGTTGTGCAAGTAGTTTAAGTGGAGTGAAGCTTACAGATTTCTCATGAGTGTAATTAATGTTCGTTGATTACATGCTTCTTCATTTTTAATTGCTGTTTAATTAAGTTATCAGGATTTCTGAGCTTTTATTAGCATCCAAATGTCCGAGATCACGTCACAATAACCCTCGGGTGCAGTGGTCAGGTAGTCTCATTATCATACTTCTTTTATTTATACTTATATTAGATCATGTTTATTATTTTAGCAGTTTCTTGTTCGGCTTGAAATATTTTAATAATTTGAAACTGCAATAATGAACAACAAGTTTCAGATTGAAACAATTGTTTCTATGGGTTCTGCATCTACTAATTTTTGTGAAATCCCAGTCCTATTATTAATTTGTAGTTTTTTGGGTTAAAGTTTTCTTTTTTTTATCAATTTTATGTGGAAATGTGGATTTTATTGAGGTGCTTTTGTTCGTCCTCACATTAAAAAAAAAACATGTGTAACTTGTATGTTTTTGATAATTTTGATGGTATGGAATTACCTGCATTTGAAGTCTATATGCATTTTCGAACTATGCACTTGTGAACTTGGCTATGTTCATTTTGATTGCCTTTTCTAGGTAGTAAACAGTGCAGATGTTGCATTTAATATTCTTTTTGTTGATTCAGAGCTAACGTCTTTCACACCAATGAAGTTTCAATAACATTTTCAAATTCTTCGTTGTATTCATTGCAAATGAATTTCTTTGGATCTCTATTTCAATTTGGGTTTGGCATCTACACGTTTTCCATTGCATGTTAAGCCTTCCGTGAACATTTCCTTTTATAACTAGAATCGTAATTGTACTGATGAATTAAGTTTTCATTTCTCTTTCTTTTTCTAGATTATATATATATATATA